>PISX010015374.1:0-49779 GCA_004024625.1 Mellivora capensis | reverse complement strand
CCTGTGTCGTTTTATGGGCGCATTCAGGCCATTCACATTGAGAGTGATTATCGATAGATACGTTTTTATTGACATCGTGTTACCTTTGAAGTCTTTCTTTCTGTAGATTGTCTCTATATTTCTGTACAATGATATTCTTGGGGTTTTTCCTCTTTTATAGAATCCCCCTTAGTATTGCCTGTAATGTAGGCTTGGTGTTGGCAAACTCTTTTAAGGTATGGCAGTCTTGGAAACTCTTTATATCTCCATCCATTTTGAATGTCAGTCTTGCTGGATAAAGTATTCTTGGCTGCATGCTCTTCTCATTTAGTGCCCTGAATATATCTTGCCAGCCCTTTCTGGCTTGCCAGGTTGCTGTGGACAGGTCTGACGTTATTCTGATGGGCTTTCCTCTGTACGTAAGGAGCTTCTTTGTCCTAGCTGCCTTCAAGAGAGTTTCTGTAGAATTATAATTCCCCATTCTTACTATCAGGTGTCTCGAGGTGTTTCGAGAATCTAAAATCTTGGGGGGGGGACCGTTCTGCCTCTAGTACATGAATGCTGTTTCCATTTGCAATATTCGGGGGGAGACAATATGGCGGGGAACTAGGAGGATGCTCTGGTTCAACCTGTCCCCTAAAGTGAGCTGATTACCTACCAAGGAACTCCGATCACTCATGAAATCAGCCTGAGATCAAAATTCTACTCGTCAGGATCTCTACGGGGGCAGAAGACGCCAGTGGGATGTCACGATCTCTACGGGGGCAGAAGATGCCAGTGGGCAGGTAAAGCCGAGCGGGAACACCGGACTGGTATCGGAAGATAAACAAAAGGGGGAGGGAGCCACCAGAGGAGACGTTACCACTTTTTAAAACTAAAATCCCGAACAACCTACTTATGCCAGAAAAGCCTCCCGCATAAGCATCGTCATGCTAATCGATGTTGTTTGAGAGCTAATTAGGCAGACCCGTGCCAAGGACCTGACAAACAGGAAAGGCAGCTCTGAGAGCCTAACTCCCTCCCGCAGAAGCGTCCCCTCCCAGGAGCGTAGGAGCCAGGACTGGCCTCTGTCTGAGTGCTGAGCCCATGCCCTCAGACTCTGTGGGGCGGCCCACTTTCATTGTCTCCCAGAAGCCCAGCACTCGCCAGCACGGCCTCAGGCCATACCCACAGCAGCTGGGGGCCAAAGGCCGGCATACTGAGCTGGGTCTCTGCGGGCACAATCCCAGCAGGTATCCTGGTGGTGGTGCCCACAGGCCGCAGTGCCCTCCCCTGGGGAGGAAGCCCCGTGCATGGACGCTGCACCAACATGACATCCCCAGCCCCGGGTCTCCCAACCTCTGCCTCCACCCTGGCTCCCAAGTGACTTGGAAATCTGGAAAGTTACAGCACTCATTTTCCGAATGGCCATTCTCCTAGAGGACAGGCCATGCCAGCCAGGGGACGCTGGGGTCCACTCCAGGAAGGGGAGTGGGCCTCAAATTTGTGGCTTCAGTCCCTGTGTGTCTCCTGATGACCTCAGCCAGGCCCCTTCTCTCATTCTGGCCTCCTCTAAGACCAAGGTCCATCCAGTTAAGACCCAAGGGTCCCTCCAGCCGTCATTGCCTGCGTCTTTGGGACATCCCGTCGGCCAGGATGTGTGACAGAGCTTGTATTTTCCTCGGTGCCTCTTTCCAGAAACTGATTTCACTGGGCACAATTGCATGGTTGGAATCCCCTTTCTCTGAGGTGATGAGAAGGGAAGGGCTTCACAGGACAGTAGATGGGGAGCACTTAGGGCTCACAGGGCACACCTTCAGACATTACAGTCCTGTGACCCTGTAGGAGCCCTAGGACCTCGAGCGAACGCCCTTGCAAACGCGTCTGCAAATGTGCCGAGCGTGGTGGGTGTGGACGCGGCCACCTGTGCTATGTGGCTGGGACCGTGGGATTCTGAGTGACTCCTCCTGCTGGAACTACTGGCCATGACCTGCTGCGGCTGGGAAGCCGCTACTTGATTACAGGGAAAACGCGGAGGAAAACAATCTGTGAGCAGAGAAGGTTGTCACAAATGATCGTCTCCAAGTGTGACAAGCGAAATTTGAAGCCTGTTTATCCCTCCTGCTAAATTTTACCATAAAAATTAGGTCATTTTCTTTATGCTCGGGGGAAGAATTGGAACTTATACGAAATAAATTTTGTCCACATCCTAGCGACACTCCCTTGGAAGGGGGCGGCCTGGGAGCAGGAAGAAAGCACACGTGTCTGTCTCAGCCTTGTCTCGCCATCAGTGAAATAGCGAATGGTGATTAAATATGATTTTGAAAATAAAGTCTATAAAATGCAGTGGAGGTCGACGCACCTTCACCAGGAAGGATAAACAGTCGGATTATTGTGCAAGAGGCACAACGGCTCAGTAAGTAAAGGACTCAGGGTGTCGACTGGGGAAACCTGGCGCGTTTCCAGCAGGAAGAGGTGGCTTGAAGACCTGCCGGCCGGGTCCCCTCCGCTGCGCCCCGGGCTTCTGGCTGCAGCGCTCGCTCCGTCCAGCCCCCCAAGGGCTCCCAGGAACGCCCTCCAGGGTTCGCTCAGTGTCCATAGGCCACCAAGGGACCTGCGGGAAGTCAGTGGTCTCCCCGTGAACCTGGACAATGGCAGCACGAGAGAAGGGCACCTCCTTCCAACAGTGCCCCTTCCATAGACAATCAAGCATGTGCGAGACCCCATGGCTCGAGTGCAGGCCCAGGATGTGGCACCTCGCCGAGTGGTAGGGCTTGTCGACCCCATAAGTACCGTGGTTGGGGCTGTTGGTGAGGAACACACAGTCACGGGGGAAGGATAGGACTGTGCACTGAAGAACTCGTGTTCTCTCGTGTCGTGTCTACGACAGTTCAAAACGGGTTCTCGGGGCGCCTGGGCGGCGAAGTGGTTAAGTCTCTGCCTTCGGCTCAGGTCATGGTCTCAGGGTCCTGGGATCGAGCCCTACATCGGGCTCTCTGCTCCGCGGGGAGCCTGCTTCCTCCTCTCTCTGCCTGCCTCTCTGCCTACTTGTGATCTCTGTCAAATAAATAAATAAAATCTTTAAAAAAATGGGTTCTCGGTAGATTCCTGATGCCAGTGGAGCAAATCCGAGCAAATGCCCAAGTGGGAAGACAAGGCAGCGTCCGATGGGATGGCAGCCAGGAGCCGTCCCCCACTCTCGTGTCACCCGCCCACCGCGGCTCAACCAGAGAGCCACGCTTCTCTGTCGACTGGGGAATTTGCTCACCGGGACCCCCAGGGGACCAGACAAAGTGGGGAGGCGAGTGGAGAGTCACTGAGTTTGTTGGAGTAAAATACGACATTAAGGCTTCCTGAACGATCGTTGCGGTCAGACACCGTCGCGGAGGATAAAGTGAGCTGCATCAAATTTCCTTTTCACGGGAAGGAAAAACAAGAATCTTCAAATCGCTTAGAAAAAAGTTTCGCCTGCGGCAAAGGACATTCTAGTAATGTCCACTCGGCCAGAAATTTAAATCGTTTTAGATGTGACATGAGATTTATCGGCGTCGGTGTTTTCATATCCGAGACAACAGCTTCCAGGACGGGAGAGGAGAACATCACGGCAACATTACCAAGAAAATGTGCTCATTAAAGAAAGTGATAAAAGTGAGTGAGTAAATGCTGACCATTACCTGCAAATTGCCCGTCCTTCTCCCCAGCTTGGTGTCGCGCGGAGGCTGCGGGCAGGTGAGAGCTGCGGGCAGGAAGGACAAGGCTGTTTGACGTTCCCGAAATCCAGTGGGGACTTTCCTGTCCAGGCAGCAGGAAAGGTGGATCTTGGAACTCGAAACATCCAGACGTTCGAAACAGCATTCGGCCTGGGAACCCCCTCGTTTTTTTCTAACTCAGGGGCACAAAGTCCTTACCTTCCTAGTTAATAGGCTGCTGATGATGTTGGCAATTCCATAAAATGTCGTGTCTCTCGCAGAGGTTCTCAGCCAAATGCAATTAGCACAGCGTGTCCCTGTGGCCGTTCCTGCGTGGGATTCACACTGTGGCTCAGTAAGATGAATGAAAGAGATTCCTAAACACTGTTTAGATAAAGGCAGGACATCATCCATCTGGAGAGGGAAGCTTCTCTGCCGTAGATATGTGTGCATCCAGGGTAATTGGCCGCACCTTGATGCCCTGTTTTCAAAGGACGCAAAAGCCCCATTGATGAGCCCCGCGGTCTAACAAGAAGCCCACCCCGGGCTCCTCCTCCAGGTCTGCTGGGCTGTTTCTGTCGGGGCAGACAGAGATTATCCCAGCGCAATGTCAAAGTGAAGAGGAGAATGGGGTTACACGCTTCGTGGACGCTCGGGCTCCCGTCATGCTCACGGAAGTAGGAAAAAATGGTTTCTGGAGGGACGCACCCATGGACTGTCGAATTTCAGGCTGTGTCTAAGTTGGTACAAATAATCCAGTTACGAATGAGTCCAAACACATCCTCGAAGACTCCTTCCCTCTGCCTCTGCAACTGAGGGAGGTAGGCGGTCATTTTCCTTGATGCAACGTGGGAATCTCTCAAGCTCATCTCTTCCAAGCTCAGGAGACCTTTCCTTCCCCTCGGTTTGTAAGAATATTAAGCAGCTGTGAAGACTTTACACGCAGCCGATGGTTTGTGTCACTGGACCCGTGTGCTCTTGTCCCGAGGGATAGTCTTTCAAAGACACTCGTGTCCTCCCAGGAAGCGATCGGGCCGTCGTTGCTTCCGGCAAGTATAAGGATGTTCACAAGGTATCGACAGCCTACGACCTCACGGAATTTCTTCATTTTATTATGTGGTGAGAGTTGAATCCTGAGTGTGTCTCATACAGCAACGGGCTTTCCTTTGCTTTTGAGGATAGCACTGAGAGTCTGCGGCTCTCGTGGGGGCGGACTCTGAAGCCACACAGTTGCGGTGGGACGAGATGACGGCCGTGGTCTCTGCTCGATATATCCGCGTGTTCTGAAAACCGCAGCTGACTTCAGGGGCAAACCGAGTGGTTGTCCCTAACTCTGCTCTTGGTCGTGACGGAACAAAAGACAATCTTGGTGGCTTCTCTCATGAGACACTGTGTCTCCCATTGCCATTAGTGAAACCGCGTGTGTATGAGAGTCCTGGCTGGCCGTCACTGTAACTCGGGTCATTGCATGGGCACTTGGCTTGGCGTCCCCCAGCAGCCACCCGTAAATGCACGGGTCATGCCCTCTCGTAGCAAATGACAGCGACGGTTGATTTGGCTTGAAGCTCTAAAGTGAACGTGAGCTGTTCCCAGCCTCCAGCTGCCGAGGCCACAGGACGTGCCACACAGAAAACTCTGTTCCTGCTCAGCATCCCCGTGGGTCTCTGCCAGGGTCCTGGGTTATTACAGACACGGCAGAGAACCGAGTGTCTCGGTCAGGATCCAGTCATGAAACAGGAGAAACCCCGTTATTTAGTGGAGATAAATTAAATACTTTGTAGGGTGCCCGGGTGGCTCGGTCGGCCCAATAGCTCACCCTACTCTTGATTTCAGCTCAGGTCGTGAGATCGGGCTCTGCGTCAGACCCTGTGCTAGGCTTGGAGTCTGCTTAAGATTCCCTCTCTCCCTCTCCCACTCCCCTTTCTCTCCCTAAAAAAATAAAATAAGTATTTTAAACTAGATTGTGGAGAATTAAGCACACAAGAAGGACACTGGGGTGTCCCAGAGGGTAGGCTAAAGGGGCAGCAGGGGCTGAGAGAACGACGTCTCTCAGACTTCACTGGGTTCATCAAAGTCAGGACTTCGGAGACGTCCACGGAGATGATACTCAGAGAGCGGGCGCCATTCCGCTGGTGCCGACAGCCCAGGGGCTGGAGTTTCTGCGTCTCCGACAACTCAGGAGGGTGTGTCCGCGGGGCTGGGGTCTCTGCAGGGTGAGGAAGGCTCTGGGAGGGAAGGAATGGTACAGGCAAACTAGAGCCAACTGTCGCTAAGGAAACTAACTCGTTGCCAGGGAGGAGGGTCGGTGCCGAGCTGGCCGGGCAACAACAGGAAGCAGAATGGGAAGGGTCAACTCTTGGGTCCCTCCCGCCCGCAGATCCCAGAAGCCCCATATGCAGTGTCCAGTGGGAGCAGCTGGCAGAGGGGAAAGGTGATTTGCAGGGTCCCAGCTGAGCCTCAGGCAGCACAGTTTGGAAGTGGGTGTGGAGCTGGGAGGTCATACACTGGTAACCAGCACGGTCCGCACCTCGGCCGTTCAGTGCGCTTTCTCTTACACGTGTGCTCGAGCATGCACGTAGCCCCCGCACGGGAGCTTCTCCCACGAAACACGTGCAGCCTCACACAAACAAAGATGCTCTTACTCTGCTCCCAAAATGAGGGGACACGGAGTCCCGGGAATCACCTGGGAGACGTCACACCCTCTGTCTATATGGGTTTTCTGTGGATGGTGAAGAAAATAACAACAAACTTAGTGGCTTAAAACAACACAATTTTCCTTACAGTTCTGGGGGTCGGGAGTCTAAAATCAAGGTGTAGGCAAGGCTGCATTCCTCTGGAAAACTCAGGAAAAAATCTGCTTCCTTGCTTTTCTTTCTTTCTTTCTCTCTCTCTTTCATTATTTCTTTTTAAGATTTTATTATTTGAGAGCGAGCATGGACAGTGGGGGATGGGGGCAGAGGGAGAGGGAGATCCCAGGGATCCCCTCGCCAGGGATCCCAGGGGAAGGCTCAATCCCAGGACCCTGAGATCATGACCTGACCCAAAGGCAGACGCTCAGCCGACTGAGCCACCGAGGCGCCCCAGCTTCCTTGCCTTTCTTACGTTTTAGAAGCCACCTCCATCCCTTTTTCGCATCATACAAACCAGGGCTCCGAGGACGTGTTGTCAGCGGGATAACAGCCCCGAAGAGGTCCACATGCCAATCCCCGAAACCACGCATATGTCATTACCAGCAGGGACTTTGCAGGTGTGACTGAGTTAAGGATCGTGGCGTGGGGAGTGCGCGTGACTGCCGCTTTCCCAGGCAGGCCCAGTGTTGTCACAAGCGTCCTTCCTCCTAAGAGAGCGGCAGGGGGAGGCTTGATTACAGAAGAAGAGGCGATGGGATGTCTAGTCGACAGTCCTTCTTCTGGGATTGAGGCCACAGTCTGTCCCCATTTCTTCCTTCTTGCACTGCCCCTCCATGACTCTCCCACCCCATCAACTACCTGAGAGGTGTGAGCTCTGCTCCATCAGGCAAGGCAAACCTTCACTCCTCCAGAGCGTGAACGTTCAGCAGCCCTACTTTTGACTCCTTCATCATCTTCGTGCTGCGGTTTGCCGTGAACTTCCGCTGTTGGGGAGAACTAAGTACCAGCAGGTGCGCCGGAAGAGCCCTGCATTCGGGCGCACCACTCCCTGCACGCACAGGTCACCAGCCGACCCGATCTCCCCTGGAATGGTATCGACCAGCGTGACCTGGGGAGGATCCCCGTGTTGCCTGCTGTGCTGACATTGCTGGATGTCCCAGATGGGCAGGGGCAGCCTCAACTCCAAATCAATGGAACCACTGCTCCCTTCCCTGACCACAGCTTTCTCATCAATGAGACCCAAGACTTCCAAACCTGCAGAACTCAAATTTGCAGGGACAAGTGGAAAAAAAAAAGTCTACAGGTAGTTTAATAGATACAACAGCAAAGGGAGCAATTTCTACTTCCACTGATTGGTTCTTGCACTGGCGTGTGTGGTCCAGGGGAGAAGTGGTTCCACTCGCCAGCGTACACACGAGATGACAGATACACAAGTGCGCGGCGCAGAGCTCCATCCATTCAAGATACTGTCTAGGGAATAGTGCTTTCTGGGTTTTGTTGCTCATTAAATCTTTCTAATAGACCCAACTCTTCTGGGTGATGGCACGTGTGGTAAGCTCTCCGAGTGCCAGAGACGGGAGTCCATTGTCACAACGAGTTCACAGGCCAGAAGTAAATCTGTGCAGGAACTGTGGTGGTGAGTACAGCACGCTTGGGGGTGCTAGGAACGCGTGGCCATCAGGGAAGGCAAACCCAAGTCCAGAAGATGCGTCTGTATTGGGGAGGACAATCTACCTTCTACGACAGAGGTGGTTTACTACAGTCAGTGGGCAAGCACCAGAGCAGTAGGTGCCCCGAGGGGGCTGTTGACAGGTTAGGCAGCAGCCCCAGCCGGGCCATCTTGAGTTGGGGAAAGCCATGTTCTTGGGCCCAGTCTTAGCCCCATCACTGCCACCATGATCACTGTAGAGTAGAATTTTGGCCAATAAGATCTACAGGAGTAGCATCGCCTACTTAATTCCTCCTGACGGCCAACTGTGCAGGGCACACTCGTCCCTGAGAATGCGCGTGGGACGCAAAGATCTTTATACTCTGTATCCTCTCCAAGAATAGCAGCCCCATGCCTCCTCCCCAAAACTCCTTATCTTCAATATTGCCGTTCTTTTCTTTCTAAATGCAGGGCCATCCAGGAAAACCCTTAGCAAGCGCCCGCAATGAGTGCTGAGTGTACTTCTGCACATCTCTGCGTCGATGCTCAGTGCGCTCGGGGAGGGTCTCCTGCCCCGTGTCCTGCAGACTGTAAATCCTGTGTGCAATGCTTAGGCAGTCGTCTCCTGGGATGGGGTGGGCGTTGCTTGTAGGACTGTCTATGAACCAGGGATCAGCTCTCCTTCCTCAGTCACCGGGTCATAAGAAACTCCCCCGAGAGATTTGTGTTACCTCAGAGGGAGGAGTACGGTCAGGAGCAGATACGGAAGGAGCCCAGGCCGTCTTTCCACGCAGGTTCTTCTCGCCAAGCACCAGCTTGGTCTTGTGCATTTCCCGTGCCCACCTCTTACGTTGCTGCTGTGTGGTCCTGAACGGAGCAGAGAACCGATAGCATATGATCACGTGTCCCTCAGTGCCCCTGGGGAGGCAAGGTCACAGGATGAATCATCTATGCCTGCATCATTCCTCCCGCAGAAAAACATGCTGAACTCTTAATGCCCGGCACGTCAGAATGTGACCTCGTGCACACAGAGCTATTGTGGGCGCCGTCCGTTCAGACGCGGGCATACTAGCGTGGGTGCGCTGGGCCCAGATCCGCCACGACTGCTGTCCGGTCCTGGTAGGAAGACCACCAGGAGGACACAGCCGTGCACGGGGAGGAAGTGGGCCGCGGCAGGAGCCATGCAGCTGTGCCTAGGAGCACGCAGCGTCGGCACAAACCAGCAGGTAGGAAGGGGCAGGTAGGAATCTCCTGCGGGTTTCGGACGGAGGGCGGCCTTGCAGCCACCCTGATTTCTGACTTCTGGCCTCCAGACTATGAGACAATAAATGTCTCTTGTTTTCAGCCCCTGTTTCTGGTCCCTTGTGAAGGCAGCCCTGCAAAACCGAGAGCATTTACACAAGGAGAGCATTTACCTTCAGAGGAAAGACCACCTTTACCCTAAACCATCACAGCGGGGTTCTCAGCATGTGGGTCGGCCCTGGGGCAGCAGCAGCATTGGGGGGCTGATGAGAAATGCAAATTCTTGGCCCCCCTAACACCCCTGGATCAGAAACTCGGGAGGGTCCCAGCAACCTGTGTTCAAAAGGGCCTTCCAGCTGATTTCCCATTTGCCAGAACTGCAAACTGTGTCTTAGAGACCCCCACTCTGAAGCTCCAGTCTGTGCATGGCGGGGTTCCCGGATGGCAGTCCGACGTGCTTCAGACCCGCTGTGCATCACCGTCCCTAGCAGCCCTGTCCAAGCACGGGGCCTGGGCTCTCCCACGCATCACTGTGTTGCTCCCACTCAAGCACGCTCTTCAGGGAATGGATGAGAGTGTGGGGTATGTGGTGGCCCTCACTTCCCTGTGTGGTGCTGTTGCTTCTAGAACCCAAAGCAGCCTCCCTGGCTTCAGGCTTTCTTCCTGGTGGAAGCTCCTCGCACACTCCAGACCTCCATAAACTTCAGCACGTGCGCCCCTCTATGCTCCCATGGGCTTTCCTCTCCCCTCTCATCTTCCCGAGGCACTGAAAATATTCACTTCTTCCCCTTCACCGGGTCCCCTCAGGGTAACTTGACCACCTAGTGCAGCAGCGGGATCTCCTCCGGAATGTCGCATAATCAGATCCCCAAGGACCGCCTTCTGGCCGAGAACGGGAGCAGAGATGTAGCTCTGAGCCAGGATGCACCAGGTGTGTGCTGTCCCTGCCGGGTCACGCCAGCCTTCGGGGGAGTGCAGTTGCAAACAGGTACAGCGGAAAACGCCAGCTGGCAACCACATTCTGGGCTGTGTTGGTTTGGTCCAAGCAAGAGAAACTCCTAGAGCAGCAGCTGTAGGTCAAGGCACCGTTCGATTGGGTCCATAATGACACAGGGTCAGTCCCTGAGCTGCCCTCGCTCCTACAGAGGTAACAACGGACAGTTGTACAAGGGGGGGAGGCTCGCACCGTTCCAGTCCCGGGTGAGGGACCTCATCTCTGATCCCTCCAAGGACCATGCACTGCTTCTGTTTAATATCCTGGTAGAGGCGGAATTTTCGGGGTCTTGCATGTGTCCCTCTGTGTCAAAACTGCCCTCGCTTCGCGGCTCAGGGGCTGGTGTGTGGATCCTTCCATCGTCGGTTTAGCTACAAATTCTAGAACTTGGGGAAATCATCTCAGGGCGATTCAGTCACTGGGCGCGTAACGATAGCAGTTTGGGCCCAAACACCGCTTGTCACCTGACCGCCACTGACCACTTTGTGTGTGGGGACATCACAGAGGTTTTCTGTCAGAGAGAAGGGCATCTCTGGGAGGGCAACGAATCCTTATACCTCATCTAGAAAGTCCTGAAACAACTGGGCATTTCCGCCCCGGAACGAAGTCACCTTGTTAAGGATTACAGGTCCACTGAGGACAAGCTGTGGGGGAGACCTCCAATGGTGGCTGTGGCCACCGTGTGGGGACCCTCCTCCGGTGCCCTCCTTCAAGGCTGCTGCCTCTGGAACCGGTTTAGTTCAGGAAACTGGGTGTACTTCTCCATATACCAACTCACTCGGTTCCTGGCCGCCAGCCTGGGGTTCTTTATGCAGATTGGATATCAGGTAACATGGCCATGAGCTTCCTCTCAGCTTCATTCCCAGCGACACCACGAGCCAGAGACGCTGCCAGAGTGTGCTGTGTGTTAAAACACTCTCTGCCACTTTGTCCCCAAGGCCTCCTTGTTTCTGCCGCTCAGCCCCACCTTTGGCCTCTGCTGCCCAGGACCCCGTCCCCTAGTGAGAAAGGGAACAGGGTTCAAGGACAGCACTTCCCACTGTCGTTCTTAGCCTACGAGGACAGCCTCAGAGGGCTTAGGCCAGAAGCGTGGCTGTGCAGAACGCACATAAAGAAATCCCTTCCAACATTTGTAACCTCTAAAACTTTGATCCACATACCTGTGTATAAAATTCCAGGAGGGTTCTTTTTGGGTATTTTTGAAGATTTATTCATTTGAGAGAGACAGAACGTGTGCGTGCGTGCCACGTGGGGGGTGGGGGGAGGGGCAGAAGAGAGGGACGGTGGGAAGAGGAGCAGAGGGGAGAGAGGATCTTAAGCAGACTCCACTGAGGCTGAGCCGCAGGCAGAGCTCAGTCCCACCACCTTGAGCTCATGGCTTGAGCTAAAATCAAGAGACAAACACTTCACCCACGGAGACCCCCAGGCGTTCCAAAAACACCGGGCAGTTTCTACCGTCCTAAGGGCACTGAATGCAGGCTGCTGCTGCTTGAAATTTCTGTTAATCAAGTGGCAAAGTGCTCGAGCCCCCTCCAACCACACAAGCTAACTCACCTCGGGCAGCATCTCTGGGGAACAGCCTCGTACCAATCAACCCGCCCACCACGGCGGTGTCAGCCGTCCTCTCGGGGCTAGTGTCTGAGAACCCACTTCTACACATACATCTTGGATTTCTGTAACAAAAATGAACACAAATTTCACTCCCCTTTAGAGGATAAGCTGCCTCTTCCCGAGCCAGGCTATGTACTCCCCTAGACATACACCCAGAATCCTGTCTACCTCCGAGTCTGGGGGCAGCAGGAGCGGGGCAGGTTGGGACCTCAGGAAGCAGGGATGCTCTTGGTAACTGTCCCAGGTTAGGCTACTTCTGGTATTTAATCCAAGGACGGTGGGATCCTTAGACACATGGTACGGTAGGCGGAATGTTTTTGCTGACAAAGGAGTCTCGAGTTATTTGTGGGTTCAGGCTTCTCAGCTGCATTTGCTTCTGCCTGAGCACCTCCCATTCCCAGGCCTGGGGCCCCCTTCTGCCTCATCCATGCCCCAGCTTACACAGGAGGGACGTGCTGAGGCTATGAGTTCCGCTTGCTCTGTCATTCTGCAGCCTACACGACTCACAGTGTCCTGATGGTCAGAGAGGTCCTCCCTGCAACCAGGAGGAGTGGGAGCTTCCTCCACGGTTCCTGGGCAAGTTCCGACCATGACTCCATCGGAGAGCTCGTCACGTGCTTTCCAGACTTGCTTCCTGGCACTCGGGAAGACACCATCGTAGACGCCTTTAATGACCCTCTCGCCCCCCAGGTCACTTGCTGTGTCCGTAGCCACGTCGTGCCCATCAGCTACAGCTGATAGCTAACCACGATGTCCATGCATGCTTGGGAGATAAGATCCTATTTCCCATTTGCAAGAAATGCAGCCATGCATTCCGATCCAAGGATGTGACCCAAAGACTCCCCAGTGACCACTTTGAGGGTCCATTTCCTGTGGTCACTCCCGGTGATAATTTGTAAATCACCCAAGCTCCGAGCAGGAAACAGGTAACACAGCAGAGAGAATTCAGAATGAAGATTTCTTTTCCAGGGAGGAGAGACCTGGAAAGGCAAACAGGAAATGCTGCCTCTCACAGCAGCCAGAGCTTCAGGAAGTGAGGTCTGCCCTGGGATAGAGGAACCAGAGACAGAGGCTGGATGTTTGGGAGACAGGCCTGCTGGCCCTGAGATCCAGACCTCTGGGCAGACATTGGGAACTGCCTGACTGGTGAGATATTTGGTTAAAGTGGTTCGTGGTCCCAGGCCCCTGGGGGAAGCACTAGCAGGGGCACAGACGGGGGCTCCCAGAGGGGACAGCTCACACCAGTGCCAGTAGCTTACGGTCACGGGACATAGATCGGGGAGGAGGTCAGGAAAGGGGGCAGAAGATTGTCCGGGTTATCTGGAGCATCCTGGGTCACGTTCAAGGGCTTTGATTTATCTGATAGATAGTGGGGAATCATTTCAAGGGGGAAGTAGAAGAAGGGAGGACTAAATTCTCATTTTTAAACAATAACACCAGTGACAGTGTGCCAGGTTGAGACCCATCAGGAAATGGCTGAACTAGTCTTGATGGAAGGACGCTATTTCATTTTTTAGGCTGGAAGTGTCAAGAATGGGGACCAGAGTATGGGTCCTGGATAGGGGGAAGGGGGCCGACGGACGGACCTTCGGGTCCAGGTAGAGCAGTGTCCGAGCCAGTGAGTCGGGTCAAGATGACTTCCCAGGCTTCACCATGAGTTTGAAAAGGAGAAAGTCCTAGCTGGCGCTCCCACATGTTCTCACATCATTGGGAACTGTCTTCCCAAAGCCCTGAGCTCTCACCAGCATCGCGTCTCATGATGCATTTTCCTGCCTCCTCCTCTCTGGATCCCAAGAAGCCTGGGCGCTCCATTCACAGTAACACTCTACAAACAAATGTCCCCGGCATGAGAATGCCGTCATAGCTCATTTTGGGGCACTCCAGGTGGGAGACCCAGAGCCCTCGGAAAATTCTAAATCATGTCCATTGGATTTTACGTTTTAGGTAAAGTAAAAGCCAGGATTTAGATTAAAGGTGGCTTCTGGGCTATATCAAACACTAAACATAATCCTAAGAGAGAGAGCGAGAGAGAGAGAGAGACGTGTGTCTTTATCTCTCTCCTTCCCTCCGGCCTCAAGAGCAGTAACTCAGTCGGAGCACGCGCCGAATGAATGTAACTGTTTCCTGAACGATGGATCGCATACATAACCTGGAAATGGAACAACTCTCAATGTTCCTTTCTTTTTTTTTTATAATATTTTTTTAAAGATTTTATTTACTTATTTGACAGAGATCACAAGTAGGCAGAGAGGCAGGCAGAGAGAGAGGAGGAAGCAGGCTCCCCGCTGAGCAGAGAGCCCGATGCAGGGCTCGATCCCAGGACCCTGGGATCATGACCTGAGCCGAAGGCAGAGGCTTAACCCACTGAGCCACCCAGGTGCCCCTCAATGTTCCTTTCTTGGTCACAGTCTGCTTCTCCAGCTAAGATTCCATTCTCAGAAATGCATGGTGTCGTGAAGGGACGGACCGTAGCAGCGAGTTACCCTCCGTCTACACTAGGTCAGTACTCATCAAAATTCTGTAATTAGCACTACCCAGAGCAGCCTTCTCACACCTACCACCCCTCTGAAGGGACAAGAGCTTTCTATTCCGAGAGATATGAACTCGTTTTCATGCATGTCATGGCTTGTATTCTTGGACACAGGCCAAGTCCCGCATGGATACTTCTAATTTTGTTTTATTCCAGTCCGAGGTTATGAGTCCCGCCTTCCCAATGAAGACTGTTGGAGTAGCTCTGCACGTGTTAGTTTTCCTGTGTTAGACGTGCGTCAGATGTATGGGGCGTCTGCTCAAATATGTGAGAAAGCTACATAATCAGTTGAGAAACAGGTATTCCTGGTATCAAATTCTATTTTCTCCAAATGGAGAATGTTTTGTCCATATTTTATCTAGGAAAACATTACAGAAGGGCTACTATATGCCAAGTTCAGTTTCAGGGATGGGGAGGTCTACCCCTGGGTCCCTTGGAGCCTGGAGGGAAAGCAGAACATAATATAGTCAAGGACCGGCTGACCACATTCCTCCGAGGACTTCTGGGGGGGCTTCCTGGAAGTTCCAGTTGCGTAGAGTCTCAATAGATGAATCAATGTTTTTAAGACCTGAGGTGGGGGCAGGAGGTTCCAGGCAGAGAGAACCATGTGTGTCTGTGAGCACGTGTTTTGAAGGACAGAGGGAGGTGCCCAGGGGAAGAATCGGGTTACCGCAGAGCAGGCCCCCCCCCCATGCGTCCTGGCAGCGAGAGAGGAAACGGAAAAGCAAGCTAGAGTCGGGTGCAGAGGGCCCAGGCATCCTCTGGAGAAGATGGGTCTTTATCCTGGGGCAGGAGAGACACTGCCAGCTTGAGGACTGGGGAGAGAAATCATCCTTCATTCAGACACCCTGAGTGAAGCCCAGGAAATGGATTGGAGCCAGGAGAGCCTGGAGGTAGGGAGATTCAGTGTGGCCGTGGCCGCACAGAGCCTGCGAGAGGATGAGGTTTGGGTCGATTCAGGAAGTGAAATTAGCCAGGAGAGGTTGTTGTTCGGACGTGCAAGCTAAGGGAGCAAGAAGGATGAGAGACGGCTCTGGGCTTTCTCCTTCGTAGCCACCAGAGGGCAAGGCCATAATTTGGAGGAGTAATCTGAAAGAAGCCACGAAGGGGACAGAACAGAAATGAGAGTGAGGATGTGCCAGGACGGAGAGGGGACAGGGAGGCCCCGTCACCGCCCTCCTCTACCCCCGCTGCCCCCACCGTCTGCCCAGACACCCATCACGGGACCGTAGCCAGGACTGGTCAGAGGGGAGAATGCTCGATCTCTTCCTCTGGCAGCTGATTACTGAACTAAAACATAAAAGATATTTTTTTTTTTTTAGGCAAAAACATACATTATACTTAAGGAAAAAGATCCAGAATGTGTCTAAGTGTGGAAACGCTGCTCAGGGGAAACCAAGTGGGATGGCATAGAAAATTCTGGGTGCAGCAACCTACCAGATGGACGTTTAGCTGTATTTACAAATGACTTTAAGCATGTTTATCAGTTATCCATGTTACCAGTATATATATTATAGGTCATAGGTTATTACATGTTATTATATGTTACATCATACGTATTAAGCCTTATGTTGGACTCTTCTGCTAACGCACCCTCTCCTTAAAAATAAGAGGGAATGGAGAAAACATTTGGTGCAACATGTGGCTTGTTAGGACGGATTTCTCCTGCTGCCGCAGGTCTCCCTGGAGATGTCACACTTTATGTCCCCATATGGTTTGCAGAATATTCATATCGTTCCTTCCCTTTGTAGGCAACACTGTGCTCGTTTCAGGTGGAGAATGTGACTCGTGTTCGTGCACCCGGGGAAGGGGCTGCCACAGTGAATCTTGTTAGTACCCGTCACCACACACTGTCACAATTCTCTTTTTGTGTGATGAGAACTTCTAAGATTCTCTCTCTTAGCAACTCTCAACTCTGCAGCGCAGTGTTTTTGCCATAGTCCGAATGCCGTCCGCTACATGTCCACGGGCTGCTTAGTTTGGACCGAAGGTTCATACCTTTGAACCCCCTTCACCCCACCTTCTTCCTCCGGCAACGACCAGCGTGTTCTCCGCATCTGTGAGATTGGGTGTGTGTGCTTGGATTCACAGGACTGAGATCATAGGGTATTTGTCTTTCTCTGTCTGATTTATTTCCTTAGCGTGACACCCCCTAGAGTTGCTGCAAATGGCAAGATGTTGTCCTTTTTGTGGCTGAATAATATTCCATTGTATCTATACGCACACCACAGCTGTATCCACTCATCTGTGGAAGGGTGCCCGGCTGCTGGCACCATGGCTATTGTATGTAATGTTTTGTCTATAATGTTGCAGTAAATGTAGGGTGCATGTATCTTTTTGAGTTAATGCTTCCCTTGCGAGATAAATACCCAGAAGCTAAATTTCTGGGTCAATGGTAATTCCAGTTTTAGTTTTTGGAGGACCTGCCACACTGTTGTCTGCAGTGGCTACACGAGCTCGCATGCCTGCCAGCAGGCACGAGATCCCCTTTTCTCTCCGTCCTCCCGAACATCTGCTGTGTCTTGTGTCGTTGAGCTGAGCCATTCCGACGGGCGTGAGGTGGTCCCTCTTTGCGGTTTTGGTTTGCATTTCCCTGATGGTGAGGGATGCTGAGCGTCTTCTCATGGGCCGGTCGGCCATCTGGATGTCTTCTTTGGAGAAATGGCTATTCAGATCCTTTGACCATTTTCAATTGAATTGGGGGGGTTGTTTTTTGGTTTTGTTTTTTAATTTTTTAAACTAATAGCTTGTCCTCTAGAAAACCATCTGACCATACCATATAGAGTAGAGAACAAGCTACTAGTCTGTATTTTATCAAAACCGTCCCGGGGGCCCTCCGGCTGGTGTGATCATCGCACTGTTTCCTACATCGAGAGGACTAAACAGTTTGCTGCGGCTTGTTCTTTGTAGCATTGTTTTAGGCCCGGACTTGTTTTCCTGTGCGAACAGTGTTGTTTACTTGATGTTGTTTACTTGTTTACTTGATGGGAAAGCTTCTGCCTCCCAGCCTCCACAAGCACCCTCGTTGGGCACATCCCACACCGTCCGATGGCGGGACCACCGTGTTAGCTGCCAGCTGCCGGACAGTTCTGTCGATTCTGATTTTCATGATTACAAAGGAAGCCCAATCCATTACTTAAGATAAAGACCACATTGTGTGCCACGGACCCCGCCCCTTTGTGGTGCGTGTTCTCCCTCCACGAGGAGGCTAGTGCTCCCCCACCCTTAACCACGCGGCCACTGCTCCAGAGGGTGCCACAAAAGCGAAATCCTTCTTGAGCAGCGAAGCTTGGAGAACGAGCTGCATTTTTTTCACAGTGTGACCCTCACCACGCACCACCCGAAATCAGTGCGTTGAGCAGAGGTGAGTCGGCTTAGAGAACAACGCTCCATACTAAGTGGGCTGGCCAGTGGCTAGATGTCCCTGCAGCACTTCCCAAAGACACAGGATGGGACTGGGATGGGATACGGGGACGGGGACATCCCTGGGCAAAGACGTCAGCAGGACCAGCTGGTCCCCAAATCATCACGTGCACACGGTCTGGCCAGCCACCTGCGGTCACCCACATATTCTCCATGCTGCGGGGAGGGGCTGCCGGGACTCCATGGCGACTGAGAGGGAGGGAGGGTGAGAGGGGGCCTAGGAGCGAGGGGAAGCCACCCTGGGCAAACAGGGCAGCCAGAGCAGCAGGCAGCAAACACACAGCCTGTGCGTGGACACAGGGAGCTGGCGAGGGGCTGTAGCTCCTCATTACAAGGACGCTGTCTGCCTGCCCCCTCTCATGAGGGTCATGGAAGAGCCGGCAGACACTTGTATCCCCAGAAGCAGGAGCAGGTGGGGGCCTGATAGACCGCCGTGGGAATCTGGGGCTATTAGGGATGGGTGGGGCGGACAGGTGAGACTAGGTTACCACTTCTGAAGGAGCCTGGAGCAAAGTGATGCCCCACTGAGCCCCTTGAGAAGAACACAGACGTGTCTTCCATTAAACTGCACAAAAGTGTGTTTGTATTCTTTTTAAAATATGTTCAGTGCATGCAAAGAAATACATCTCCCAAGGAGTTCGTCCCCACACCTCTGGGCTTAGCAAGGCCTGGATGCTGACCTGAAAAGGCCCCCTCTCTGTCCGGGGAGCCTGGCCGTCCCGCTCTGTGCTGTCTGACGGCGGCCGTGCTGTGATGGGGTCTGGCACTTCCAGGCATCCAGGAAGGTCACCCCTGCCAGCCCTGCGGCACAGGAAACACAGCACATTCAGAATTCTTCCCTAAATCCTCACTTATGAAACTAAAAATATGGGTAAGGGCACAGGATCTGAGCTGGAGGAAATAAATCAGATTTACCGCCTTTCCCTCCCCAGCTGCGAGCTTGGCTTACCTGCCCGCGTGTGATGGTAGCTCGAGCCCTCAACCACGGTGTGAGGCCTGACTCGGACCAGGGCTGCCTTATGATCACTTTCATCCGACACAGATTTATGCTCACACACGGAGGGTTGTCACACCCGCTGTCCAAGCAGCCTGTGTAAATCCTCCTTTATGTCCTGCCCGCGGCTCCCGGTGCTCCTGTCTCCACAGGCTCCCGGGCCAAGAGCGGCTCCAGGGAGGGCGCAGAGGCCAAGGCTAGCCTGGGGGACATGACGCCGTCTCTTGTGCACTCCCCCCACGACCTGACTCCGAGCGCCGGACCCCCACCCCGAGCCCCGGGCTGCAGCAGACAGGTGCTCCAGGCGTGGGCGAGCAAGGGCTCCTGCTGCGATTCTCCGGTGTCGGCTCCTGCCGGACGAACGTTCCCGACACCGGCCTTGCACTTGCTGCTCGTGGTGGGGTGAATTCTGGCGTTTCGAGCACACGCCCAACAGAAGGGTCATCCGCTGGTTAATTTTAAAATAGCATTTGGATCAATCATCTTTCTGGAGTACCAGACCCTGCAGGACAGGAGGAAGTGACACGTACTTGTGACGACGTCCGGGTTCCTGCCGCTGGACTGAGCCCTCCAAGGCCCCGTGTGGACGGCGGGGGCTGGGCGGCCGGGGGTCGGACCACACGGTCGGTCGCTGGGAGTGAGCTCGACCCGCACCCTCCTCGCCGCCGCGGGAACTCTGAAGTGTCCTCGGGTCTCGACAATAACGAGAATAATAATTCGTCGGACGCCTCCTTTGGGTCTGGTTTTGGCATGAGTTTCCGAACCCGAGTCTAACCGCTCCAGCAGGGGCAACGCTCAAGATCTACATTTTCCACGGTGGTAAGAGTGAGGGGCGAGGAGCAGGGCGGCCGGGTGTCCTGTTCAGGAGGACAGGAGGTGAGTATGAAGCCTGTGCATATGCTGGCTCCATAAATTTGGCCCCTACTTATTCCTCTGTCACCCCCGTGAGCCCCTTTAATTCAAGCAACAAATCGCCGGGGCAGCTCTTTACATTGCACGAAGGTTTTTACTTCATGGAAAGAAGGGGCTAAAAGGGTAAGAATTAGCTCATGCTGAGCTCTGGCCACGAGCCTGCCGCGAGTGCTCTGTCCCTCTCTACAGGGAACCAGCCCGCAGGGGACCGAGGTATCCGCCCCTTCTAACCGCATGGGCCGCGGGTTGTGGAGGTGTTTGGTGTCTCCCGGCTCACCCCGTAGTGGGGACACAACTGGTGTTCACACCCAGGACTCCTGATCTGCGAGAGACCCTGCCCTCTGGATGTGCACGGAGAGTGGACTGTGTGTGTCCCGTGGAGGTTACTGAACCCGAGAAATGTACCTCCAGAGAGTCCATATATGACCAGAGAACCTCTGCTTAAAATGCTGATACAGACCAGGGTCTGTTCTGATGCGTTTCAAGCGCCTTCTGCCACCCTCCGCCGCCGTGTGGAGGACCAGGGCCAGCGCAGAGCACAGGATCACTGAGTAACCATGACCAGTTGTTACTGCGCGGCTTCGGCCGGACTTTTGCCTACGGCATTCAGTGGCTGCAGCCACGGATGATTCCCGCCCTACTGCGCGTGATGGAAACAGGGCTGAGTGGGGAGCCCCAGCGCTCTTGCTGGCCAGCCTTCTCCTGCCCCTGGGCTGCCTGTGGGTTCCCTTGTGCCTGCCCATTGGGACAGCCCAGCTGACGGCATGCCCCTGACCTGCGGCCCCCTCGTAGACCCGTCCCTGTCATCGGAACCTTCCCTTGTTCTCCCTGGACCGGCCGCCAGCAAGAGGGCCAGCTCCAGAGCCGGGGTTTCCACCCAGAAACTTAGGGTCTGAACCTTCTCTTGCTGCAAGGTTTCAACCAAGCCGGGGCCCTCCTCACCTGTCGGTTCCGGGGACCAGACAGCTTGAAGCAAACATCACCCCCCGTGGGCTCCCAGGGCTCCACATTTCCGATTCCCCACCTCCCTGCTCCCCTGTTCTGGGTCTTGAGCCCTCCCCTCGCTGCTGCACCTGCACCAGCGCTGCAACCCTTCTAGCCCCCCAGACCCCTGGCCCTCGGGGTCGTCCCCGTGAGCCCCGTGAGGAACACCAGCCCTCATGCTGTTCTTCCGGCTGTGGTGATCACGGCATCTCCTCTGGTTGCTTCGTCTCCACGTAAATGAGGCCGCATTCCCATCCCGCTTGGCGGAGAGCTCATTCCTCCGTCCCACAAGTACGCCTGTGAGTAGCAGCCCTCCTCCCTCGGTTGGAATCTGTTCACTCCTGTATGTAAAACTTCCTGGTTTGCTGTCTAATTTCTGTTCATAGTGGGGGCGGCGGGGAGATACAAGCACGTTGCATTTCATCCAAACCTTTAAAAAATCGGTGTCATTTTTTTTTCTTCTGAATTGTATTGTCTCCGCAAGTTACAAAATTATTTCCACTTAATTTTCCTCAGAGATGAGAAAGTGCAAGTCTCTGTAGTCCCAGGTTGGATCCCAACCGGCTGGGGGTCCGTCAGGACAGTCCGGCTGGCCCACGTAACAAGAGCCGCTTGCACCAGCAGTGGGAAGAACAAGGCCTACTTGGCGCTCGAGCCGTATGTCCAAGGAGGGTCACCACTGTCCCTGCTCGGGGGCCTGAGCTGAGGGTCCTAGGACCAGGGCCAGTTGCTGTGTTGCAGGGATGAGGGGACACTGGGGTGGCCGGCACTGACACACATAGCACTCCCCACGGGGACACGCATCACGCTGGCTCCCGGGTTGTTGGCCAGAGAGGGGAGCCTGTGGGGAGGTGGACTCCTCTCCCAGGTGAGGCTCAGAGCGTGTGGACAGTTAGAAGCCCCCACGACAAACCAGCACACACCCCTCGCTCCCGGGGCGGCCGCCCTCCCACCCATGACACCCCGTGGATTCGGGGACCTGGCGGTGCAGTTCTCCCGGCCACATCCCAGGGCTGTCCCTGTGCCACCTTCTGGGGACCCTCCAGCCAAGGGTCCTCTGGGGGGGGCCGAGGGTTTCCATTCGACCTCCAGACACTTCAGCAGATACACGTTTTAGTGCAATGACATAGATTCCCACCTGTGTCATTCTTGCTCACTGGAGACACCTGGGGCCCGGGTCGAGCCCTCCAGGAAGCGGCCAGCACCCAGGACTGGAGGGGGTGCAGCTGGGCAGCCTCGGGGGGAGGTCATCTGGTTCAGAGAAGATGAACTCGAGAAAGGCCCAGGCCTGCCAGCCTGCCCGGGCCTGGCCGTCATCAATTCTCTGGGTGTCACAGCTGGAGGCAGAAGGGGCTGCCCCTCCCAGGCCACTATCACCCAGTCAGCTGCCCCTTCACCCACATGCACACACCTGGGGGACTGTCCTATCTCCTGCCATCTGGCCTGCTCTGTTGTCCACACTGAGGCCACTGTCCATCCTCATGACCTGGCTGCATGAACGTGGGAGGAAAGGGTGTCCATCCCACACGCGCTTCGCGACCTGGTTACCCCTGGTTGCGTGTTGTCTTCAGGTGCCCCCAGGTATAGCCCGGGGACCGGGGGCCCCCCTCCGGGGCAGAGGACAATGTTCCCGGCTGCTTTTTTCTCAGGCCTGCAGGTCTGGGCTCTCAAATCATGGCAACTGGAAATTGGATGGGGAGAAACTTGAATCCCGCTCTCTTAGAGGTCCTAGCAAATCCGTTCCTTCACTCAGGAGGCCACGTCCCGCATGCAGGACAAAGGGGGGCATGGCGGTGAGCAGTCGGTACCCTGCAGCTCAGGGACACTGGCTCTGCCCGTGAGAAAGCTCTCTGAGCACGCGTCACGCATGGCCTGCCAGACTCTGTCGCTGCTGAAGAACAGAGAATGAGTGTTTCTCAGAGATGATAGTGCGTCCAACAACCCTCCTTTCTGGCCATGGCAGCCAGCGGGATGTGTGTGAACCCAGAGGTCCTTTGCAAGGAAGGGAAGAAGAGCCCGTTGGGTCCCCTCGGCTGCTCGGACGGGTCGTTCTGCGGGGCTGCCGTGGGAACTCGCCCAGCAGCATCACCGTGCCCGTCACAAACCAGAGCGGAGGCCCGTGAATGTGGCCAACCATGAAAACCGCAGCTGCTCAGAGAGGAGGGCCCAGGGCACGGGAGCTTGGGCTCCAGAGCCAGAACACCTGCTACTCACCGCACACACACGGGCTCTGCCCTGAGAACCTCCATGTCCCGAGATCCTGAGTTCTGTCCCTTGTGCCTGTGGGTGAGGCATGCCAACCCCTTTGCCTTTAACACAGGGGGTCTCCCCCAATGGCACCCCCTTGTTTGTATCCATCGTCTGGGGGAAATAAATACCATGTGAGGCCCCCAAAACTCACAGATCTACCAGTCCAGCCAGATAAACTGTGAGCACCATGTGGACAAAACCTGGATGAGACCAGCAAAGCATCACAGAAGCAACAGCCCGTGAATGTGGCCGACCACGAAAACCGCAGCTGCTCAGAGAGGAGGGCCCAGGGCACGGGAGCTCGGGCTCCAGAGCCAGGATGCCCAGACCTGTCCACGGGCTCTGCCGATGACCTCGGAAAAATGACACAGCTTTCTGTCCCTTGATGTCTAATCTGTGAAGTGGGGCCCACTTCATAGTGCTGTTCTGAGCATAGAGGCAACTAAAGGGTGAGGAGTGCCCAGAGTGCCCCTGGAGCGGAAAGCGGACCAAACAAAACTCAGCTATCTGCCTCTTTACTATAAAAAAAAACAAAAAAACCTGAAAGGATAAAAAAAAATCCCCAAATCTTGCTTCCTAACAATAACCATTTTTAATATCATGTTCACATCGATGTGGAGTTTTCTACCTATATGCAGGCGGAATGGAAATAACGTGAGTGGGAGAATGAGATTTACTATAACAGAATCATAATCCACCTTCATGTTTAACAAGCACATTACGTTAGATTTTACTGGAATTAAACAAAAGGAGGACAGAAGTCAAACTGAGGAAATTGCAGGTTTTTAGATAAATATCTCTTTTCTCTCAATACTCATTCCATACAAGATCCCTCTGAGATTTAAAGACTAAAAACATGATGAAAAAGATTGAGGTTTCAGTCCTTTGTTTAGATAAAGTTTTCATCTTTATTCCATAAAGATGGACTCTTTCTCTGGAGAAACAGGTCAAAAAGGTGTGGAACGTTCGCCGCTCGCTCCTGGCCCCCTTCCAGGTTGTCAGAGCCGGTGGTGTTACCCCGACCATTGCCCACAAGCCCCCTGGGGCAGCCCACTGGAGGACGCTGGTTGTCCTGGGCGCTGGTCGGCACGGCTGGTATGAACGCGTCTGTGCTCACCACCAGCCCACGCACTGCGGATTTTCCTCCTGGTTCATCTCCTGGTTCTCAGAATCCAATTGTCGAGTAGATATTTCAAGAGGATATCTCGTCGCAATCTTCCCTGAGCTCTTTTGCGCTGAGGAGCTGGGCTGCAGGTGATTCAGCGCCGCAGCCAGTACCTCCTTCCCCGGCGCACACATCCCTCCTCCACTCATCATTATTTTCCTAAACCGACCACTCAAGTGCTCCACAACAAGTTAGCGTGGGTAAACTTGCGGAATATTCTACACGAGCACCACGCTTCTCTGTCCAGAGGAAAACCCTGCTCGGGGTGGCCACATGGACCGATGGGGCCAAATGCCAGCCCCGCCCAGGGCGGCCCTGATGCCAAGTGCCCACCCCAGTGGTCTCTTCCCGTGACCTGCCCTGGCAGAGGACGTGTCCTGCAAGGGCCCGTCTCAGCGGTGGATGGGGAGGACCGCGGCCCCAGAGGGAGGCTCTTTTTTCCTTCCCACACACACAGGCTCCTGCCGGGGACAACGTCTCTGTTTTATCTGTTCTAGGATTTCTCATAAATGGGATCACACAGCGTGCCCTCTTCCGTGTCTGGCTCTTGACACACTGCATGCCGCCCTTGAGGCCAATCATGGTTGAATCAGTAGTTCCTCAGTGGGGTTGGCACCTGGTAGTCCCTTGTGCAAATGTGATAAAAAGCGCTTATCCCCACCTCCTCATGTAGCTCTATGTTGCCTCCAGTCCCACACCTTCATGTCTGCACAACAGTTGAGTGGTCATAAACATCCAGGAGGGAGGCTCTTCTCTTCAGTGCTTAGTAGATGCCGTCCTAGCCTCTCCAGGCAGCTGGAGTAAAAATGTGTCTCTAAAATAGGGTCTAGAAAAAAAACAAAAGAAACCAAATATCCTCCACATAACAAAGAGGAAAAGGACACCACAGACTTCAGTTTCCTTCGGCTGAAGAATTACAGATAAGACTATGGTAGAAACACTTCTTTGGCTTCCACAACAAGCCTCTGTGGGAATCCAGTGGAGTTTGGGGAATACACAGGAAGGAAAGAGGAAATCAAGGGACTAAAACCTCCCTGAAAGAGAGTCAAGCCTACTTGTGAATAACCTAAGAAACCTCCTAATCAGATCAATGTGCTAACTGTAGAGAAGACCTTTAAGTTAAGTGGGACTCAGAAGGCATTGTCTCTGTGAGACAAGAGTCTAAAAGTTGAGAGGACGACACCCATTGGTGACTGGGTGCAGGAAGGAAAAATGGAAAGCAAGAAGCAAAATTTGGAATTCTGTGAGATAAATGGATCCCAAAGCAGTGAAGACCACAGCCCTTCCCCTCCCTCACCCCCAAAACTGTTACAGAAGCTACAGTTGGCCACAATGACAGAAGTTGCTCTCAGAACATAAAATATACCCTCCAGAATGCCAGAGTGTGAAGAGGCATATGCGATCTTCCTCTGTCTGAAGCATCGGTATATTCATCTGTATAAAGAATAAGCAAAAAAATTTAGGTCAAACATTGAAGCTGATGAACCACCCACCAAAAACAGTAAACGCAGAATGAAGTTAGAGCAGTCTCCAGATTGGTTAAATGTCCTTGTGTAAGCATTTGAGGACTACCAGAAATTCAGAAACTAAAATTTAAATAAACAAAGAAATCAAATGACAGTTTACAGACCTCAGAAATAAATGGAAGAAAGACATATTGTCGTTTCAGAAAGGAAAACAAACCCACAACCTGCCCTAGGAAGAATGATGTTAATGGAAATTTATCAAATGTCACAGAAGAAAATCAGAACAACTTGGATGAGAAAATGGAAGAAAGAGAATAATAGAAAAGATGAGGGTTAAATGGTTGAAATGAAAGACAGGTGTGAGAAAAAAATCCAATATTTGTATAATTGGAGTTCCTGAAAAAGAAACACAAAACAATGGATCACAACAGATATTTCAACCTTAGCTGGTGGGTACTTTCCAGAAATAAAAGACTTAAGTCTAAATTTCTCAAGCACCTACAGACACCGGAGAAAATTGAACCAGAATAATTAACTCTCGGATCTTATCCTGGTAAAACCATTAGGCTTTAAAAGCTAAACATGAACAAACCTTCAAGGCAAAAATATAAAAATAACCTATAAGGGCAAGAAAATTCGTCTGGCATCAGGCATCTCAAAGCAGCAACAACATAAGATTTTCAATATATTTGAGGAAAGAATATGTAAACCAAGGATTTACTATCCTGGCAAAACCAGTCAAGGCCCAGGCTCGTTCACAGCAGCTTTGACCACAGAAGAACACAGGTCTCACAACCCATCCTGAGAGATCTGTGGGAGGATAAGCTTGATCCCCCAAAACAGGACTGGAGAAGCTTGGGCACAAAGACTGGTGATGAGCATTTGGGATATATAATGGAATATTGATGCCAGCAGGAAGGAGGCAGGGCTGGGAGCAGAGGAGTGATATACACATATTGCATATTTCACAAGTATGGAAATAATTAGACTAAAAAGGGGGACAAGACAGAAAAGGAACAGGAAAGACCCCCTGATTGTGGTGTGGAGCACAGGGGATTGTCAATGACACCACCAAAACTGGCTGTGAAGCAGCAGGCTGGGGGGCACCCAGGGGGCTCAGTCAGTTGAGCATCCAGCTCTTGCTTCTGGCTCAGGTCATGATCTCAGGGTGGTGGGATCAAGCCCCCCGTCAGGCTCTGCACTCAGCACGGAGTCTGCTTGGGATTCTCTCTCCCTCCCCCCGCCCCTCCCCCGACTTGTGTGCTCACTGTCTCTCTCTAAAGTAAATAAATAAATCTTTTACAAAAAAAAAATAGGCTGCAAAATGCTAAGAAAGAACACAGAAGACAAGGGGATTTGAAAATGGCACAAGACACACTGGAACAAAACTATGAGCAAACACGCCAGTGTAAATACCAGGGAGAGGAGAGAGTAAAATAAACAAAGTGGAGAAGACCCATCATTCAGGGAAAGAAAATCACGAATTGTTGTGAAACTCCAGCAGCCGTTGGAATGGTGGAATTGCGCTAGGACCCGCTGGGCAGCCATGTGAGTAAAAACAAGTGGGTCTGACCCATGAAGACAACATTATTTCCAATCTGCTTCAGAAAGCAAGATTTTACTATATGCCGTACGCCCAAGACATATCTAAAACCAGAGTGGCTCAGAAAGGCTGGAAATGTAAAGAAGGACAGAGTTATGGAAGGCAAATGAGAGTGGTAAGAAGGCATGTGTTCTGACCCTGTGTGGAAAACGGTACAAAGAAGTACAGGTTTTAATACTAAAATAATTCACAAGTGGATGGCCATTCTGAATCGCTCTGCTGAAAATGACCCAGTAAACATCTCCATAAATAGAAAACAAAGTACAAAAGTGAACAGAAATAAGTAGGGAGCTAGAAGACATAATCAACGAGACAGATTTTACCACACTACTTGAAATCTGCTTCTTAGCACTCACGGCACTTTCCTGAATCAATCATTTATTAGCTCACAGAGAAAATATCAATACACCCCATAAGGTAGAAAATGGCTCATAATTGTTTCTGATTGCAGTGCAGTAAAACTAAAAGCTAATACCTAAAATAAAGAACAAAAATTTAATTCAGCCTGGAAATTAAAAAAAAAAAATCTTCAAGTAAGCAACTTTGAGATAAACTGGGAAATGCAAATTAAATTACACAATTTCTAAAAACAGATCATGGTTATAGAGTTCGTTGAAAACACTAATCAGAGGAACTGAGTAGCCCTCAATGCCAACACAGATAAACACTCATAAGTGCAGAAGCCAGGAAAAGAACAAACAGCGAGCCAAAAGAAAGCACAAAAAAGCAAGCACATAGTAAAAGCTGGAATTAATATAGTAGAGATTAGAAAAATAGTAGCTCTGATTAATAATTCAAAATTTATTGGGGCACCTGGGTGGCTCAGTGCGTTAAGCCTCTGCCTTCGGTTCAGGTCATAATCTCGGGGTCCTGGGAGCGGGGAGCCTGCTTCCCCCTCTCTCTCTGCCTGCCTCTGCCTACTTGTGATCTCCGTCTGTCAAATAAATAAATAAAATCTTTAAAAAAATAATTCAAAATTTATTTTTTTCCTGTCAAAGTAGAACAACAACTAGGTGTCTTGATTAGGGAAAGGGAGGAGAAAAGCACTATTTTTATAACGAAATGACAAGTATGTAACAGAAAATTGCCCCCCAAAATTAAAATTATGATCTATCATACAGGATTATTTGCAGGACTCTGTACAAATAAATTTGAAAATCTAGATGAAAAGGATAATTTCCTATGAAAATAGAGTTCTCCAAAATTAACTCTACAGAAGTAGAAAGTTTAAACAGAATAACTTTTATGGAAGGCAGAAACTTATTAGGAAACTACCCACAAAAAACATGAGGCTCTGATAACATCACAGGGGATGACACCAAAGCTTTGAAGGCAAGATATTTCCACGGCTGCAGAAATGTTCCCATGCATTAAAAAGTGAAAAAGAAATTTTTTTCCATGAAGCCCTGAAACATTTAAATTTAAACCTGATAAAGGTGGTGTGAGATCATCTCCACTAGAAGAATTCTAAATAAGGGGCTCCTGGGGGCTCAGTCGGTGACGCCTCTGCCTTCGGCTCAGGTCATGATCTCAGGTCCTGGGGTCGAGCCCCGCATCGGGCTCCCTGCTCAGTGGGGAGCCTGCTTCCTCCTCTCTCTCTGCAGCTCCCCCTGCTTGTGCTTTCTCAGTCTCTCTTGGTCAAATAAATACATAAAAATCTTCAAAAAGAACAAGAATGCTAAATAAAACCACACCACAAGACCGTTTCTCACGCAGCCGACTCTCGGAACTGAGCCGGTCCGGCCCCGCGTCCTGCCAGCGAGGCTGAGGGCAGAGGGCACTGGCAGGTGCTGCTGGTGGGAGAGGCGGCCGCAGCCCCAGGGAAAGGAGGGGGTGGCCCGGGGGCCGCACGGACACTCACCTCTGACCAGCGATCCCACAAGGGACCTTCCAGGTGTTCAACAACACATGGTGTAGACTCCCGGGGCTGTGCACGGCAGGATTGTTGATCCCTCGGTAAGGATCCCGTGGGAGTCGGCAAGCCGAGGGCCACCTGCCAGCTCCCAGCTTCTGTGACAAAGTGTTGCTGGAGCCCGGCCAAGCCCGTTAGCTCCTGGGTGAGCGCTGCCCGCCTCGAACTACGAAGGACGGGCTGGTGAGAGCGGCAGAGGCCCATCCCCTGCAGGCCGCAAACACAGACCCTCAGGCCCTCTAAGAAAGTGGTGGCCCAGCCCCGTCACACGTGCCAAGACGCAGGAGGCGGCCGGATGGAGCACAGTGCGGGCGTAAACGAGGATTCGGCAGGGGTTCTACTGAGCCCGAGAAGCCGGGCGGATTGAAAACATGCGGTCCACACCGAGGAGAAGCGGGGGGACCTGCTGGCTTAGTTTTGCGAACGTAAGCCCAGGAGGACGAAACAAACCAGCGAGATCTGCCGCCTGCAGGGACACGTGGCCGTGGGGTGCAGGTGGGGGCCCTTCGCGCGGTTTTCAAGTGTGGAGCCATGCTAAGACTCTGCATCCTCAAAATCCTAAAATAGAATGCGGGGACGAATCCGCACACTTTTATTTTATCTGAATGACACAAACACACTGAAGAGGGGAGAGAACTAACCCGAAAGGCTTCTCACAGCCGTCGACTCCGCAACCTGATTACAAAGACCAGAAAACAGACTGAGGGACTGGAGTCCAGTAAGTTCGACTTCTCGCTGTGTGGGTGCACGTCTCCGGGCTGCGGTGGACAGGGGTTTCGAACCGGAAAAGGGGACCCGAGGTCACCCCATTCATCTGCGAGTCAGAGCGGGAGGTGAGAGTTTCCCCAGCTCCACTGAGAGCCACTGACGCGCACGGATCATTTCCACGCAGCTTCTGTCAAGAAAATCAGGGTCTGCGTCTAGTGATGAGGAAACATCAGACAAAACCACACCGAGAAACATTTTATCAAATAACGTTCCCACACTCTTTAAAGACATCACTGTAACGTGAGTGTAACGCATCGGGGCCAGCTGCCCTAGACTGGGAGGAACGCCAGTCCCGGCCCCCGAATCCATGGGGCTTGGGTCTCAGGCCGCAGAAAACAAGACAAATAGAAAGGACATCGTTGGGGACGCCTAGGTGGCTCAGTTGGTTGGACGACTGCCTTCGGCTCAGGTCATGATCCCGGAGACCGGGGATCGAGTCCCGCATCGGGCTCCCAGCTCCACGGGGAGTCTGCTTCTCCCTCTGACCTTCTCCTCGCTCATGCTCTCTCACTGCCTCTCTCTCAAATAAATAAATAAATAAATCTTAAAAAAAAAAAAAAAAAAAGAAAGGACATCGTTGGAACAACAGAAGAACTCCGAGTAAGGATGTGGGGTCAGAAAAGACCGGCATGTCGGTGCAGAATTCCTCATTTGGGCGATTTTACTGGGTTAAGCAGCAGACTGCCTGTGTGCTGGGGAAACGCACGGTCAGTGTTCGGAGATAAAGGGACCCCAGGTCTGCTACTGACTCAATGAGGAAAGCGTGTTTGTGCACAACTCGAGTTATACGATCCTTGGAGAGAGAAGACACACACGTGAGAACAGGAGAAACGACATAATAGGGGAGTTGGGGTGAAATGCAGATGGGGCTGACGTCATTCTTATACCATTTCCCGCTCTCAGACTTCGTCTACACAGAGAGTCTCCCAAGACGCGTGGGACTCTCAGTGTGTGAAGCGTCTGCCTTCAGCTCAGGTCATGATCCCAGCGTCCTGGGATCAAGTCTCACGTCGGGCTCCCTGCTCAGTGTGGAGTTTGCTTCTCCCTCTGCCTGCCACTCCCCCTGTGTGTGAGCTCCCACCATTCCTCTCTCTCTCTGACAAATAAATAAATAAAATCTTTTTTAAAAAATCTCCCAAATGGATTATTCCATAACCTCCCAGGCTCACTCACTTCATGGACAAGTCAGCTTTCGGTCTCATCTTTGACCCTCTAAAGGTGGCAACGCTTCTTCCCCTCTGCCTGCCTTTAAATTTTTCTCATCTCTGCTTTCCAGCAACTTAAGAATAATATGCCTCAGCGGGATTTTCTAGGTATTTGTCCTTCTTTGGCTTTGGAAAGCATCGTGGTATCTTTAACTAGATGTGGGCATCTCTTGCCGCCCGAGTTGTGTTCCTCCCCTGGAAACAGGACATCAGACATGAGGAGTCAGCCGCTCTGTTGTGGCCTCGCTCTGTGACCGGGGCTGGCCAGCTGGCCTTCCTGGGACACAGCGCCCTGTTTCTGGAGTGAGGTGCCTGGGCTCAGATGGCGACGGTCCCCGCTGGCTCTGACGTTCCAGGATGTTCAAACCGTCCAGGCGTGTTGTGAGATGGGCAACCACTTAATGACAAGAATATGTTCTTTCATCTGGAAAGATCGTAACCTGCTCTCCTGATGCTCTGAGCTGAGCTCACACGTGGAAGCTGTCGCCGGCAGAACCTCAGGATGTGACTGTACTTGGAGTCTTTAAAGAGGTGATTAAAGCGAACGGGAGTCACCAGGGTGCCGTTATGACCGGCCGGCGCCAGTGTAAGAGGCGACTCGGACACAGACACACACAGAGGCCCCTGAGGACACAGGGGGACGTCAGCATCCGCAAGCCGAGCAGAGGGGGCCGCAGCAGAGCCAACCCCACCGACACCTTGACTGTGGATTCAGGACCAGAGACAGTGGACTTCTGTGGCTTAAAGTCCCAGGCAGGTCTCTGTCCCGGCAGCTCCAGCACCTGCTGCTCACTGATGTGTTATTCCTCTGTGGCCCGATTTTGGTCTTGGTTTTTTTTTTTAGTTTTATATATATGATATATATATATATTAGAGAGAGAGAGAGAGAGAGACTCTATAGATCTACCTTCTTAGCAAATCTCAAGTGTATGTCATGTTATGAGCGATAGTCACCCTGTAGTACAACAGATTTCAGAACTTAGTCATCTTACAACTGGAAGTTTGCACCCTCGGACTGACATCCGCTGACCCATTTTCCCCACCCACCCCCCAACCCTGGCAAACCCACCCTAGGCTCTGTTTCTCGAAATCTGACATCCTGAAATTCCACACGTCAGTGACACCAAAATCGGAGGCAACAAAAGCAAAAATAAACAAGTGGGACCACATCAAGCTAAGAAGCTTCCGCACAGCAAAGGAACCATCAACGAGATGAAAAGTCACCCACAGAGTGGGAGAAAACGGTTCCCAACCAAGGTTTTGATATGGGGTTAATATCCAAAACGTAAAAGGAGCCCATACAACCCAGTAGCAAAAAGACCCACATAATGCAAGTAGGAGTGGGCAGAGGCCCCAGAAGAGCATCTTCCAAAGAACGCGACAGTGTGACCCAGATTCACCCACTTCCGAGGCCTCCCAACTCGTGCCCCGTGCGTGTGCACAGAGCCACGTCGATCACGAAGCCGGAGTCCTGTCCGCCCCCCTCGCTGCACCCCAGCCTCGCATGTCAGACGCACCGGATAAACGCCAGTGCAGCCTGGGAGTCAGGACCCAGTGCCTTGCGTGCTCGAGACCCACAGCAGCTCATCCCCATGAAATACGATCACCGTCATCCTTAGCGTGGAGTCGCGCGAGGCGACTTTACTGCTGATGTTTCACGTTACTGGTATGCCACATGTCTTTTTCGACTTGTAAATTTCCTTTAAAATATTAAAAATACAGAAATATTTTGAGGAAAACTCAATATGTATCCTGAATCACCAAGTGCGTGCAGCCTGAGCCTGGCTGCCGTGGGAGATCTACGCTCCGAGTCTAAGTGTCTCTGCAAATGATCATCTGTTTTGAAGTAATCATCGACTGTGAAATCCATAAATCGCCAGTCATAATGAGGAGAGTGATCCATGAGAGACTCTCCCGGGGGACGTCTCTGCACAGAAGGCTCGGACTGATTCACGGCTTTGAATTTTAGGAAAGTAAGTCAAGCAATTCCAAAGAGGCCTGTCAGCCCTGCGCCCGTTTTCGGTACGTTCTGAAAGATGCTTTGATCTAATTTATGAGAAGAAGGGCTGCAGGCTTGAGGAATGAAAACAGACCAACACCCAAGCCAGAGAGCACCCACAGATCACGGGCTAGCCGGAGCGCCTGCGGGGGAGGGCTCTTCATCCTGGCCACATGGCCACGCGCACGCACGAGAACCTTCTGCCGAGCCTGGCGGGTCGCAAAACCTACGTCCTTGGCAGTTCTATCAAGCTCCCTGCCTGGACTTATTTCTGTGAAAAGATGGGCATGTCAGTTGAAAAAGTGAACAATGGAGCTTTGATTATCAAAGAAGAACCTACTCATTTTCTTGTAAAAAAAAGTATGACATCAATGTCAGAACCCGGCAGCTGAGTTATTTTGGAAGTTAATGCAACACATAAAATTATTTTGGAAGTGTATGCAATGTATGAAAGGATTTTTTAAATGTCTTTTCCAATTGAAATGTTATGCCTTGAAAATGTTACAAAATACATGTTAGTTTGTCAGATAAAATACGGAAATTGTTTCCTTGTTGAGAATGAATCCAGGGCTTGCTAATTTGTCTGGTACATTGGGAACGTCAGTGTTAGGGCTCGTTCTACCATCATCCGGAGATCAGAGCACTACGGGCGCCCGTGGACCTCCCACCTGCCCTGGGCCCTCCTGGCATCTGCAGCTGCACTTGAAGTCAGTGTGGGGTTCGAACCCTTCCCTGGGCCACCTGTGTCAGGTGGGACAAAGTGCTGTGTCATGCAGGGTTGTCCCTGGAAGGCGGGTGGGAACACAAGGTTGGAGTCAGAGGAAAGGACTGGATGCCAAGTTCAAGTCCTCCGGGGGCATCTCTGTGCCTCGGGCTAACAGCCGCTGAAGCCCCTCCCAGGAGATGTGAAGAGTAAAGTGGGGAGAGGGGCAGGAGGCAGCCTTTCTAGCTAGCCAGGGAGCGTGGGGCCCTATGTGTCCTGGCAGCTGTCATGTCCTGCTTTCCCCACACCACCTAGAGCGGGCAGTGTAGACACGTGCACTCGGCAGCTCGACTCTTTCTGGACCCGGTGTGTCTGGTCGTTCACACTTCTGCAGATGAAGGACAAGAGGACGGTTGGACCTCTGTTCAGACATCACTTGCAAAGTCCGTCTCTCCTCCAATTAAATTTAAAGTCACCTGGAAACCAGGCTGGACCCGATCACATTTCTGTTGTACAGTTTCTGAGGACCCTCCTCGGGGGATCCAACACAGGCCTGTTCACTGCACACAGCTCAGGACTGGTAAACTCTTCTGTGTCACCTTGTTGGCAGGGACCGTAGTGACAAAGCAACATGTCCTGAGCTAGAAGACCCCAACTTGGGAAGACAGGACTCCAGAGACTGGACGGCATCCTGAAGCACGTCCTCACTAACACGGCTGAAGATGCCTCGCGGGGGCCACGAAGACTCGGGGCAGCTGGAGCCCCGCCGTGCGCACAAGCCTGCGGTCTGCTGGGGTCTCGCTGGGGCAGACTGAGGGCATCACAAGTCTTAAATGTTAAATGAAGGTCGCTCTATGCCGCTAACTTCTGCCATTCCTGGGTTACCCGTGCGAAATGCACTGGTTGATTCAGGGGGAAATGGCCACCATCGAGAACAAAGTCATTGTGTCCAAGAGTTAGGAGCATTTTCAAAAATCAAGAATATGGCAACGCTCAGAAAACAAGTACTTTTACTTTTTAATCAATACACTTTATTTTTTGGAGCAATTTTAGGTTCACAGCAGACCTGAGGGCAAGGCTCAGATCGCTCGCTGCCCCCTGCCCCCCTCACCCAAGGCCTCGCCCATCAGCAGCCCCAGCTGCTGGCACATTTCTCACAATCAAAGAACCTCGTGGATAGGGTTCACTCTGGCTGTTGCACACACTGTGGGCTTAGACAGAGGTGTGATGGCACGTATCCACCACCATTCTGATTTTTAGAAGCCAAGCTTATTGAAAGAGGAGGGTTTCCCAAAGATACAAATGTAGTGATCCAAAGGGGCCCCTGCGTCCCAGTGTTCACAGCAGCAACATCCACATTCGCCAAACTGGGGAAGGAGCCGAGATGCCCTTCAACAGATGAGTGGATGGAGAAGATGTGGTCCATATATACAAGGAATGTGCCTCAGCCATCAGAAAGGACGGATGCTTACCCTTTACATCAACATGGATGGAACTGGACGGGATTATGCTGAGTGAAATAACTCGATCAGAGAAAGATAATTACCATATGGTTTCACTCGTGTGTGGAACATAAGAAACAGGGCAGAGGACCACAGGGGAAGGGAAGGAAAACTGAATGGGAAGAAATCAGAGAGGGAGACGAACCATGAGAGACCCTTCACTCTAGGAAACAAACCGAGGGTTCCTGGAGGGGGGTCGGTGGGGGCTGGGAAAACTGGGTGACGGCATCAAGGAGGGCACGTGATGTGATGAGCACTGGGTGTTAAACAGCTGATAAATTATTGAACACTACATCAAAAACTAATGAAATTAAAAGAAACAAACAGGAGGTTTTTAGGGATTTCTGGCGCGAGGACACCCTAGGACAATCCGACAGATGAAGAATCAGGCACGGGGAAGCACATGGTGGAGTTTTACAGGGAATCCTAGTGCAGGAAGGACACCAGCGAGAGGCACGTGTCTTAATGCACAGGACAGGGAAAGCCTTCCCAGCTCTGAGGGTGGGACAGGAAGGGGACGGCGCAGCTGATCGTTGCTCCCCCAGAATGTCCGTGCCCTAATGCCTGTGAGGGTTTCCAAATGGCAAATGGGGCTTTGCTACCCGGCCCTAGGAAGCTCGCACAGATAGGGTCAAGAAGAGTTTAGATCAGAAGTTCCCACTCTTCTTCTGTCCTCCTCCCTGGCATCAAACTCCCAGGTGGGGTTGGGACAGAAGGCACAGAGCAGAAACACCCACATATGTCTGACAGTCACGAATCCACTCGCAGTATGACCCCAAGCCCCCCACACCTACATAGCCTACTCCAGACCATGCTGAGAGCCGAGCCCTGCTCACTGCCTGGTCACCGAGAAGACTTCACTATCCTCCTGGGGAGCAGATACCCTGGGTTAGCCCTTCGCTCCTTCCTCAGGATGAATCCTCTTGAGGAAAATCAACCAAGGTGGGGGCACTAGGAGTTGTAAGGAAGAGGGCACCCTGGTGGACTTCGCTGCAATTGGCCGATGTGCAGACAAGAGGAAGGTGAGAGCCCTCCAGCTTCCAGAAAGGTAAGTGCAAAGGCCCTGGGGTAGGAATGTTCTTGGAATGTTCAAGAAATTGTAGATGGGCTCCTTGACACACAGCTACCCCCCTAGAGCCTTAAACAGGGCCTGACATGTGGTAGGTAATAATAAACATTTGTTCAACAAATTAACAAAGCCTAAGACATTCAATAAATGCTTGTTGAGTGAAATGAAGTTGCTCTGCCTGTTAGATATGGAAATTATTAAAGGAATGGCCAGTCGTTGCCTGGAGGCCTCGGAGCCTTGGGGAAGCAATAATACTATTACGAAAAAGTTCAAGTACAATAAGAGAGTAAGTCCCTGAACCTGCTGCCAGGGTCCTGCACAGGAACACGGACAGATCCCTGGATGAACCGAGCTCCCCAGGGTTGAAAGTTCCCACAGCAAACCACACTTAAAGCCACTCAGTGAAGATGGAATCTTGCTGGTCACTCCACGGAGGGATCCGGAGGCGGCCTGTGCCCCCCAGCCTGCTGGCTGGGGGCTGTGCGTCGCTGGCAGGCAGGGGTGGCTCCAGGAGCGTCTCTGCCCCACGGGAACAGTCAGTGTGGTGCCCTGAGGGCCAATACCCTGGGCCAGCCGCTGCTGACCTGCTGGGAAACGGAGTTCCCTCGTGCCTATTTGGAAAGAGACAATTCAAAGACGTCCTCTCAGCAGTGTTTACAGGTGTCGGCTGAGTTCCTGCCATCCCTCACCCCAGAAATAGTTTCCTGCCACTGGCCCGCGGGCTAGGGACGGACAGGGAGGCTTCCCCGCGACAAGGACCTTCATCAAGTAGAGTCACTCTCCTCGCCCTGGCCGCATGTCAGGGTGGGAAGGCTGATTTCAAGCTCTTCCTCCAAACGCCTGCCCATACAGACTTACATCGACCTTTTAAAGGCATCGAGAGAGGGGTGCAGATCTGTTCGCAAGGGTCGCTGGTGAACACGTGCTCAGTGGGCAGAGGCACAAAAACGCGCATCGCCTCCAGGCGGACGGACTGACTGTCCCTTACCGGCTGGTGGCCGTGGCTGGCCCTTGGCGTTCCGGCACAGATCTGGAAATGGAGTCATGCACAGGAGCTGTCTCCGTTCTCGGCTGAGCTGCGGACCTGCCGCAGAGCTCAGAGAAGGGGCCCCGCCTCTGCCTGGAACCTGTGCGCCCGTCCGGAGGCCTCTGCCGCAGCCAGTTCCTGCAAACTGAAGTGTACCCTCCGGGCGCCAGAGCCGACGTCTGGAATCCAGGTGTGGGCGGGCGGCGCTCTCCCTGGACGCTCCGGGGGTGGGGACAGAGCGGGGGTCCCTCCTGCCTCTACCAGCTCTGGTGGCTCCGGGCATTTCCTTGGCTTGCGGCTACATCCCTCCCATCTCTGCCTCTGTCTTCATGTGGCTTCTCTGTGTCTGTGTCTCCTCTTCTGTCTCGTAGAAGGACATCATCCCTGGATTCAGGGCCCCCCAGTCCAGGATGCTGTCATCTCAAGATCTTTAACTCTTTTCTCTGCAAAGACCCTTTTTCCAAATAAACTCACATTCACAGATTCCAGGGTTAGGATGTGGACACATCTTTTGGGGGACCACCCTTCAACCCACTGGACCATGAGGCTTCCCTAGCATCTCATACTCAAACGTCCAGCCAACACTCTCATGGGGGTTCCACCTTTCAAAAGAGACATTGGTCTTTCGAGCTGGGTACTTGCTCAGAGGGAGGAACTCAGCTCGTTGGTCACACGCTTATGTAGGCAATGGAGGGGATGGAGGACCAGGGTCCCAGATGGGATAGGCAGTCCACCGGGAGCCCCGAGGGCATCCCCTGGCGAGGGTGGACTGGAAGGAAGCGTAGGGAACTGAGGCCCTCAAGCCTACTGGGAGGAGTCAGTGGATGAATCCTCCAGACTCCTTGCCCTTCTGTGGGGAAACTGAGGCATGTGCCACACCAGGGGGTGGCAAACTGGAGCCTGGGGAGCAAATCTGGCCCACCACCTGGTTTTCAAATAAAGTTTTATTGGGATGCAGTCTCAGCAGTCTCTTTAGGCAGGTCTGCGGCTGCTTTCATGCTGCGAGAACATGGAAGAGTGGCCACCAAGACCCTGGAGCCCCCAGGACCGAAGTGAACCATCTGGCCGTTGGCAGGCAACGTTGGAAGACTCCTTCCAGGGGAATGCATGGGTTTTCGGTTCCTTCATGGTGAAGAGTCAGTGTTTCCTGTTTTCTTAGCAGCTAATTTCTTTCCACATTCACATGGACTTGGCGACCTTCTGCACTACGGTCTTGTCTTGTTCGGAACTGAGGCTGGTTTCTCAGCAGCTACAGAACAGCCCCAGCTGCCCAGTGGGGAGAGGCGAGGGGCCATTTGGAGCAGAGCCTGGTGAGCTGAGCAGTCCTTCTAGAAGGCTCCGCGGCAGTCAGAGCACAGCTGTCTGGAAACAGCTCGTAAGAGGTCCCGCGTCACCAGCTTGAATCGGCGGCTCCATCTCCAACGTGAGGAGCCTCTGCGGTCCTCAGCTCACCCCAGCGGTGCAGCACGGTTATCTGCTTGCCTCGGTCCTTGGTCCCCATTCCCCGTCAGAACGTCAGTGTTCAAAGTATCAACTTTCTAATGAAATAAAAGGGATCTTTATTTGCATTGTGTTCATTAAGGATCATTTCACATTTTAAAAAAGAAGTCATCTTGTGTGTCGTGCACCCAGACTGCTTGGTGTGTGTGTGCCTGAGCACCCAGGAGGCAAGGGAGTGCACATGCCCATGCACCCGTGTGCTCATGAGTATGGGGACGTGGCCGTCAGCCTTCAGACGTGTTAGCTACTCCCTTCCCTGGACAGAACAGAACCTATTCAGACTCGTGTAAGTGTTATCAGAGTGAAGAATCTAAACTTAGGAACCACCTTGTTCCTAAATGATGACCACTGTGCCCCCACGTGAATGGTATTCCCAGGTGCTGAGAGCCAGGGCGTGCTTAGTCTAGACAGTGAGTAAAACGTGTGAATGCAGGAAGCATCAAATGGAAGAAGAGGGATGCCATGGCCAGCCATAGGTCACGAGGGCTCAGAGGAGAAATGCAGAAGAAAGCATTCGGGGTTGGGGTGTGTGTGCAGGCAGGCGTGTGTGTGTGTGTGTGCATGCACGGATGTGTGTCAAGGGGGAGGTGTGAGAAACCTTCCACTGGAGACCAGGGCTCAGAAGAGGAGAAACTGTAAGGGAAGAATGATCCTCAGACACCAGGCCTTGTTGGTTTCCTGGGGGTCGTATAAGTTCCAGCAACAGCATCTAATATGCGGCAAGGGGCATAGGAGCCTGGAGTCTGGGCTCAGAGAAGCCGGGCTGACACCTGAGCACATGCAGCTGACTTTGTGACCTTAGGGACATCCTTTCTTTAAACCTGTTTTCTCCTCTGTGAAATAGGGAGGGTACTGACACCTCTCTCAGGGACTTAAAAAAAAGACATTAAATGCTCAGCTCAATGTCTGGCATATTATAGATGTTTAAAAAATATTAGTGTTGGTAGCTGCTTCTTAATATTCATTTTTAAGTAGATGTTACTTGTTTTAGAAAATTTTCAGATTTATAATTTTGGGGGGGAACCTCCACACTGTTCTCCAGAGTGGCTGCACCAGCTTGCATTCCCACCAACAGTATAAGAGGGTTCCCCTTTCTCCACATCCTCTCCAACATCTGTTGTTTCCTGCCTAGTTAATTGTGGCCATTCTGACTGGGGCCAGGTGGTATCTCAACATTTTGAATTGAATCTCCCTAATGGCTAATGATGATGAACACCTTTTCATGTGTCTGTGAGCCATTTGAGAGAGAACTGTGAGTTCTTTGGAGAAGTGCCTGTTCATGTCTTTTGCCCATTTTTTGACTTGATTATTTGTTTTTTGGGTGTTGAGTTTGAGTTCTTTATAGATCTTGGATATCAGTCCTTTGTCTGTATTGTCATTTGTGAATAGCTTCCCCCATTCTGTGGGTTGCCTTGTTGTTTTGTTGGCTGTTTCCTTTGTTGAGCAGAAGCTTTTTATGTTAGAGCTACCCAATCCCGGCAATTGCACTACAGGGTATTTACCCCAAAGATACAGATGTAGTGAAAAGAAGGGCAATCTGTATCCCAATGTTCATAACAGCAATGGCCACCATTGCCAAACTGTGGAAGGAGCTGAGATGCCCTTCAACAGAGGGATAGATAAAGAAGATGTGGTCCATATATACAATGGAATATTACGCAGCCATCAGAAAGGATGAATACCCAACTTTTGCATCAACATGGATGGAAGTAGAGGAGATTACGCTGAGTGAAGTAAGTCAAGCAGAGAAAGTCAATTATCACATGGTTTCACTTACTTGTGGAGCATAAGGAACAATGTGGAGGACATTAGGAGAAGGAAGGGAAAAGCGAAGGGTGGGGAATCGGAGGGGGAGATGAACCATGAGAGACTGTGGACTCTGGGAAACAAACTGAGGGTTTCAGAGGGGAGTGGGGGAATAGATGAGCCTGGTGATGGGTATCAAGGAGGGCACAGATTGCAAGGAGCACCAGGTGTTGTACACAAACAATGTGTCATGGAATACCGCATCAAAAACTAATGATGTACTGTATGGTGACTAACGTAACATAATAAAATAATAATAGTAATAATAATAAAGAATTGAACAAAAAAAAGGAAATTTTCAGATTTACAGGAAAGGTGAGCAGATAGCACTGAGTTTCCACATACCCCATGCCTAGTTTCCTCTACTGTTAACATTCTAAATGGGTACAGTTTGGTTGCTATAATTAATAATTAATAAAATAATTTTGAAACATGATTATTAACTAAAGTGTCTGGTTCACTTATTATTAACCAGTGCCTGGTTAATTTTACTCACTAAAGTAGCAGGTTTCCCTAATGCCTTTTTTCCTTTTCCAAAACCTTATCCAGGACAACACATTTTTTCAAAAGACTTTATTTATGTATTTGATAGAGAGAGAGATTGAGCACAAGCAGGGGGAGAAGCAGGCGTAGGGAGAAGCAGGCTCCCCGTTGAGCAGGGAGCCCAAAGTAGGGTTAATCCCAGGACCCTGAGATCATGACCTGAGCCAAAGGCAGACTCTTAACCTGCCAAGCCACCCTGCACCCCTTCACATTACATCTCCTGTTGGCTGTGACAGTGTCTCTGACTTTCCTTGTTTCTGATGAACATGACATTTTGAAGAACACATTTGTAGGATGTCCCACTGTTGTAATTTCTCTCTGTAGTTTTATGGCTGGGCTGGTTCCTGAGTTGTGGGGAGAAAGATCACAGGGTCAGGGTCACCCTTCACACCACACAAGGCCACAAACCATCAACACGATGTGTCACTGTTGATGCCAACCTTGATCATGTTGTCCGGGATTTCTCTGCACAAACCATGCCTACTCCCTCTGCCCCATCCCACATGCATTCTAAGGAAGTCACCACGTGCAGCTCAGACTTCGCAGGTGGAGGGTAATTCTGTGTAAATTATTTGGGATTATTCCACATTGCATGTTTGTCTCTTCTCCCCGTTTATTAATTTGCTCAAGCATTTACATCTGTACAGAATCATGGATGTGCGCTTACTTCTTTATTTGGGGGGATTTACTGACATAGTTAGATTCGTATGTACTGTGTGTGTCATGTCTCCAAACGTCTCTTGAGTCTGGGTTTCCCCAGGAGTGAGTTCCTACTTAAATAGCACCTGAGTCTTTCAGCTCTTTCTGTCCTAATAACCCACTGTCACAATGCTGGAGCCTGCGTAAGGTGGGGGAGGAGAGGGGAAGGAGAAGCATTCTGTAATCCAAGGATTAAGTGTGAGTCTTTCACTGGGCCTGCGACCCTGGAGTTGGTCTTCACACGTGGGCTTGGTGTTCTTGTTCTTGTTTTGCTCAGGGAAGGCCAGATGGGCTCACTCCCATGGGCCTGGGGCTTTTGTGAACGTTCCCCTGGGCACAACCCTTCTTGATAGCAATCGGGGTCACATTCTCCCTTCCCCCACTCAAGCCATGGGGCAGTGTGGGGAGCCTCCCCCTGCTCCTCTCTGGGTTCCTAGATGAAACACCATGAGCGTTTAGCCTCCAAAATGGTGGCCCCAGGAAACTCTCCCACTTAGCAGGCCTCCAAGAATTCACCAACATTACCTGGAAATGCCCCATCGGTTGGGGCTCCCCTGGGCCCTGCCCCTGGTGTGTGGATCCTGGCTGTGACTGTGCGTCCAGGTGTCACTCCAGGTGTCCCTCCTGGTTGGTCCCTCCAGGTGTCCCTCACACTCAGCTCTCTGATGTCCCCTTGGGGCAGATTTTCTTGCTCTGAGGACAGAATGAGGACCTCCACCATCTGCACGCGTCGGAGCCCATTCTCAAGTCCCTGTGTGCTGCTTTGGCTCGTTCCTGTGGGACGGCCAGGGATGGCAGGCCACCTGCTCCTGGGCATCGTGGGGCCAGGCTCCCCGAGGTGTGGAGTCACACCGGGGACCCCCTGCCGAGTCCGCGTGCCCTACCCCAGTGACAGAGGCTGATGCCTCATTTCTGCCGGATGATGGTAATCAGAGTCAAATGCTGACAATGCCTTCAGGAGGTGCTTTAGAAAATTCTGTTTGATAAACTAAGTAAAATGTTATTTAGCGACTGGAAGATAATTAGGAAGCAATTACTGACACAAAAAGAAGCCCCGAGTACACAGGGAGACGATTAGAATCCCATCCAAATTTATGGTCACACCCAGAGACTGTTTTAATACCTCATGGCCCGAGCATATTAGAAAACGCAAATTACTGCCTCGTTTACACAACTGACCTACGAATCATAGGAATATGACTGGATTTCTAATTGCCTGACGCAGTCAGAGGACAGCACAGACCCCTCTCCCTCACAGCTTGCCGGGATAGAGCACTGCAAGCTTCCTCCTGCTGTGCTGGCCCGAGCACCTGAAGCCGGGCCCCTCGCGCCTCACGGGAAGGCTTCTCTCCATCAAGGCCACTGTTCATGCTCAGCTCCGTCCCGGGGTCTGCGGGGGCCGTACCTCGGCAGCTCCCTGCAACACTGGGCCCTCTCCGTGGCCTTGCAGCGCCCAGTGTCCAGTCTCCCCAGCCCCTGTCGTCCCACCATGGCATCTGAGCTCTCGGGTGCAGCCCATGCAGGGCCTGGGGAGGGCACTGAGCTCTGTCCTGGGACGTTCCTCTCAGTCGAAGGTCCTGAAAGTAGAGACTCCAGGACAAAGTCTGAAAACAGGGGCCACTGGGGTGTGTGAGACACAGTGACTGTGTCACAGTCCCCATGGGGATGTTCTGGTGGGATCCTGGAGGCAGGGGGAGGCGGGCCCAGGGTGCAGAGATCAGGAAATAGAGCGTGTGCAATGGTATGATCACACCTACAGAGCATGTGTGAGGACCCCGCATGTGGGCCCGTGCGTCTTGCCCGTGTGGACGCTGATCCCACTGACAAGACCCCAGCAGGCTGCTGGTGACTTTGTCCTCACTTCTGGGCGGGCAGGGGGTCGGCCTGTCCTCCCATACACCTCCCCAGAACCTCCCAGGACAAAGTGAGGCGAGGCCCGGATGCCGGGAGGTCACCCCTCATCCCGGCTGCGCAGCCAGCAGGTCACCTGCCCCCTGGCAGGTCTTCGGAGACCGCGCAGGTGCGCGGCACTCTGCTGCATCAGAAGTGGAGCTTCGTGTGAAACAGAGGTGGGCCTGAGTGGCCAGCACAGGCAGGAAGACAGACCTGCAGCATGAGTCACTTCAAAACCAGTGACGAAGCTGATGTCGGGGGGGTGGGGGCGTCGGTCAGGCAGGGAGGGACAGTGGCCCAGTCTGGAGAGACTCTAGGTTCAGTGTGAACGAGTGTGCGCGCGTGCAGCCGGTGTGTATGCTCGTGCCAGGGCGAGCTCGTGAGTCTGTGTGTGCGTGCATGTGAGCCCGGCTGTGTGTGGTAAGCTGCGTGTCTGTAAGGTGTGAGCGCGCACACAGGTGTGTGACTGTGTGTGTGCTGTACAGGTGTGTGTTTCTGGGGTCAGGTAGAGAAAGTGCAAGAGACCGGACTTCCCTTCGGAAGTGACGTGAGCCTGTGGTGCCCGGAGGAGGTGAGGGGCGGCAGGGGACAGACCAAGGTCTGCAGGGCGGGGGATGGGCGGCAAGAGCAGGATGGGGGCCCCCGGGTGGGGACTGGACCCCAGGGGGTCTCGGGCAGGGGTGATAGTCTTAGTAGTGTAGGAGGTCACGGCAGCGGCAGGTGGGGGTCCAATCGGGTTGGGGGAGGAGGCCCCGTGGCGGTGAACCCTGCTTCCAGAAGGATCCAGGAGCCCACCCTACTGGGAAGAAAGCAGAGGTCCCGCCTGGACGACACCCAGCGGGGTCATCACCCCCAACGTCAGATCCCAGGTCTGCTCTGCTCCCAGCCCCGGGGGATGGGGGGACAGCCCTGGCCGTCCGTGGGGGCTGCGTGTCTGCGCCCGTGGGAGCGCCTGTGGGAGAGGCCGGCCTTGTACCTGAGCTTCAACGTGCGGCTTCTGTGTCGCCGTCACCATTTCACCGTTCTGTATTCGACACCAGTGCGGACACACAAAATACAAAAAATAGGTTAAAAAAATCCTTTCATTGCAGTTGTTACTTCTCTTGTTTTTCCCCTTCAGGCGAGACCCCACACAGTTTCAACCATCGGGAGCATAGGATCACGAGCCTTATTTTTGCACTTGACACGGTTTTGTGTACATTCTCCATATGCCTCAGCTTCACGAGTGCTTGAGGAGGGAGTGTATGATGCACAGATAAGCTCGGGGCCCCCACAGAAACACTCCCAATAAAGTCGCTCGATGCTACTAACCGTCCCCAAAACTCTGTTTACATCTTGGAACAATCCGTTCACCGCTCCGTACACCAGCGCGACATGCATGTACCGACGGACGGGGTTACATCGCTCACGTACCGCAGTTGGCTCTGCTCACGCGTGCACGCGCATGGGAGGGATTACTGTGTGCGCAACAAGACACAGGATTCCTACTACATTCCACGTGCGATGACTGTTCCATTACACATTCTGTGACCCATGATTGGGGGTGTCCTAATCTGTCCTGGGCCCGTTGGCCCACCCGCCTTCTCCCTCCCTCTTCCTGTGTGCTCCGACACTCGATGGTGAATGACCTCGCCGTCCGAGTCCTGAGTAATTGCCCCATTATTCTTAGGGGAGATCACTAGAATTGGGATTGCTAGGTTAAGAGCTATGTTCATTTAAATATTTAATGCATATTTGTCAAATATCTGCAAGACATTTGCAACAATTTACATCCCCACTCGCAAGGCACAAGAATTTCCCCATAAACTTCCCAAATATAGCCAATCACATGCTCATGATTATTGACAATTTGATAAAGAAGAAAAACAAGTCCTCGTGGCTTGAATCTGTGTTTCTTTGATTTCTGGTGAGGTTGAACTTCGGACGATGTGCATTCATTTACCATATTGTTTATCAGATTTCCGCTGATTGCCTGGATGGCTTAGAGCATTCATTTTAAGAATAATATAAATTCTGGTTAGGAGCCAGGCTTGGGATCGACCGAACCGCTTGTCCACACCCCCACGCCACTAAGGGCCGGCTGGGGACGGTCCGTTCGCCTCTCTGTGATAACAGTTCCTGCTCAACAGAAGCATTGCAAGGATCAGAGGGGGGATGTAGGAGAAGCACCGACGTGGGGTCCAGTGCACACTGAGCTCGCGGTAAACGCGGCTTACTTACTTTATGGGATATCCGGGACAGTGCAGTGTGAATGCGGAAGACACAGAAGCCTAAGTGTACAGCATGAAGAATTGTCAAAACTAGATTAAACCTGTGGCGTTCAGATCATAAAATAAAACCTTGCCGGAACCCAGAAGCCCCTGTCATACTCCATCTGGCCGCTGTCGTCCCCGCAGGGTAAGTGCCGTCCAGGTCACCACAATGAACGTCACAGTCAAACTTCACGGAAACGGGATTACGGATCATTCCAGCTCGCTGCTGCAGCCTGCGGGAAGCCTGAGCACCCCCGAGGCGGACCAGCCTGCGGGCCGTGTGCAGGTGGTCTGGATGACAGCCGCTGTGGAGCCGAGCTCCGCACACGCGCGGAAAGACACAGCCCACGGCAACGGACCCGCCGCCCCAGCCGCTCCGGCTTCCGTCTCTCGGCTCCCAGCAGCCTCCGGCTCTTCCCAGGGGAAACCAGCCGTCCTCGCTCTGCACATCCCAAACCCTGACCGTCTGCTGCACTGGCACGCACCACCTCTGTGGTTTCGTGCCCCTGAGTTGGGTGTTTTCTTGCGCAGCAGGGGCTGACCGAGTCCCAGCGCTCCGATGAACAGAGACGATGCTGCTGGCGGTTTGTGGCCCAGCCTTGAAAGTCCTGCTTGTCGACTGTGCCGTGGCATCGGTGGAAGCAGGCTCTAGCCCTTGGAGGTTCAAGGGGCGGGGTGTGGGCCCCGCACTGGGTGGACATGCATCAGAGAAAGCGTGGCCACAGCCAGGGTGTGTGCATTTTGTGTCTGGCTTCTTCACTCAACCTTGCTGGTCAGACCCATCCGGGGGCTGGTGGGAGGTTGTAATTCACGGCTTCTCTTTGCCGTAGGACCCCTCCCTTGCCTGTGTGGGGCACAGTGTGGGTCTGCCGGGGAGGGCTCCTGTGTGCAGCCCCATCCACATCCCAGAATGAGCGTGCGCACACATTTCTGTTGGCTGGACACCCGAGGACAGAGTCCCTGAATAATACCCGCTGTTTCCAAGCAGCTTTCCCAGACAAGACGAAATGGTCTTGCCCAGTGTTGTGCCGATGGCCCCTCCGAGTTGTCCCCGATGAGGGTCCCAGCACGTCCATGTCCCTGCTGCCCACTGCTGCCGGACCTCCCACCCACCCACCGACCCTCTTGTGGCCGTTGATGCCCCAGGTGGTTTCCACGGACATCTCCTGATGACCACTCGCCGTGAACAATTTCTTACATTCAGTGTCAGTTCAGATACTCACTTTTGTAACCTGGTCCAGTTTCTGGCTCATTTTTAAAATTGGGCCGCCCGTCTTCCTGTGTGATTGGAGGAGTCGATACATTCTAAGCATGATCACGTCTCTCGTATTACATGTTTTGGGAATATCTGTACCTCCACGGAGCTTACCTTCCCGCTTTCTTGAGAGAGCCTTTTAATGATGGAAATTGTTCATTCGAATGTAATCTCATTTATCAAGCTCTCCCTTTATGGTGAGGGCCTATCATCCCACGCCCGGGACACACCTGCCTGCCCCAGGGTCTGCCTTATTTCCCCGTTACTAGCCTTCTCAAAGCTTTCTTGCCTTATCTTTCCTATTCAAATAAATACCTGACCCATTTGGGGTTTATTATCTTTTCGTGGAGTGTGCGGGGTGAGAGTCAAGATTCAGTTTCCCGTTGGAGATCCCCGTTACTGACGCACCCGGGTTTCCTGGGAGGACATGGTGGCCTCACCTTCCTTGTGAACCCGGTGAGGGGCGCGTCAGCTTCCAGGCTCTGCTGCGACCCCTCCGTCCTTACCCACACTGGGAAGCCCGAATAAAACGCCTCAGGTTTTTACAAAATATGTTTATTTTCTTCACTGTGTATCCTTCCCTCTTCGCATTTCCGTGCAAGCTGTAGAATCGAACAGTGACTTCCCCCACAGTCCTGCTGGCATCACCGGCGAGCGCGCCCTCGGTGAGCTGCGGGAGGCATGGGGCCGCCCAGAGACCTTTGAGCTGGCAGCTCCGCCTTTGTCTCCCCACTTACGCACGGGACATCGTCTGAAGAACCGGTGGGAGGCCTCGTGGGCACGTGTGCACGGGAGTGCAGGGCCCGGGCCGTGCCGACGTGTGTGCTCGCCCTCCGGTTTGGGGGAGAAACTTCCCAACCAAGCGAAGAACACAATCCTTGCCTGCTAGCTTTTAGTGCTAATTTTCAAAAAGTTGTTTTCTTAGCAACCAACAATTTTCATATTTTTTCAGCATAAACATTACGAAGTAGTCCGGAGTCTTTCTGCAGAAGGTATTATATTTTAAATAATGAAAGGCCACCAGCTGCTACTCTGAGCAGAGCCACGGCAAGCGCGACCAGCGGTGCCCCAAGGGACCGTGAGGTGCTGTCCTCACCTTCTGCGTCCTCCCCTCCAGCGGGGACATGCACACTCGCACACTCACAAACTACACACCAGATGCATATGTGCGTGTGTGGCCATATTCACACACTCAGACCCACCTACCACCAGCTGCACACACACAACCGCACACGCATCCACACACACACACACGCACATTCACTCAACTCTCACTCGTACCAGACCTTCGCATACATCGAGACCCTCGCTTACACTCACCCCACTTGCTCTCACACACTCACACATGCGCTAGTATACAAGGAGACTGAGGGTTGTGCGTTGGCTGTGGAGGGCCGTGAGCGTCATGGACGAGCAGCCTTGTCAGCCCAAACGCGACAGAGCGTCGGGGCCACGGGCCGTGGGGATGGCACACCTGAGGTTTCGTGCTGAGAGGTCACGGCTCGGTGCTCAGCCGACCCCACCCCGTGTCCTCAGAGCCTCCTCCGCAGCCCGGCGTGCGGCCGAGGCTGAGCCTGGGGCCCCGAACCACCGGCGGCAGTGCCCCTCTGCCGACTCGTCGCTGGGCAGCGGGGGGTGTGCTGAGCTCTCTGACCCCAGGATCCTCACCTGCTGATGGGTCCATCACGGGATCCCTTTGCCATGTGGGATGCAGGTTGAGGTCCTCATGAACGGCACATAAACAGGGAAGGTAAGGGGGGTTTACACCAAAGCATAGGGTTCTTTCACCACGGCACCCTGCGCACCGGGGGCCTCCCTCCATCCCTCACCTCTGCTCAGCCACGGGATGCAACCCCCCCAGATGGCAGCGCCGGCACGTTCCCGCAGGGAAGGACCTGGGTGGTCAGGGGTGCGACCAGAACGAAGGGGAGTCTGAGCATTTACTAGAATGTTCTTGAGGCTCCGACCACTGAATGCTGCTAGAGCAAACAGGAGAACTGTGGTTTCTCTCGGCGGCCAAGGCTCTCTCCCCGCAGAGACCGCAAAGGCAGCCGGCTCTGTCCCAGCGCCGCCGAGCACATCTCATCTCTCTGCCGCAGCGTGAGCGACACACATCTGAGCTGCGGAGCTGGTTTATGTGTTTCTGTGCTCGCTGCCAGCACATCTAAATTAAGCCCATCTGTCTTTCTGACTCCCCGTGCTGGAGCTCACATCCTCGTCGTTCTGAAACGCGGGTGCCTGACTCTGTGCCGGCTAGCGGCACAGCAGATTTTAGGTTCTACTCTCATAATGTTTCATTTTTTTTTAAAGCATCTCAATTAAAAACAGTTCTCCTGGCACAAATGTATTCCCCCCAAAAATGATCTGCATGGGAACATGTCTTGTAAAGATGATGCTTGGATTTTGGGGCTGCAGGAGAGCCCCAGGGGTGATCTGGGCTGGGCGTGTGGCAGGTGGAGGGACAGGGGACCTCACCAAGCAGGAGGAGCCAGTGCTGTTTCTGGCACCTTCTCACTCCCAGCACAGAGACACGGGAACACTGCCCTC
>PISX010015373.1:0-49798 GCA_004024625.1 Mellivora capensis | reverse complement strand
TTTTTTTTTTTTTTTTAAGATTTTATTTATTTATTTGAGAGAGAGGCAGTGAGAGAGCATGAGCGAGGAGAAGGTCAGAGGGAGAAGCAGACTCCCCGTGGAGCTGGGAGCCTGATGCGGGACTCGATCCCGGGTCTCCGGGATCATGACCTGAGCCGAAGGCAGTCGTCCAACCAACTGAGCCACCCAGGCGTCCCTTCTTACAACTTTTCATATGGCAATTTACACTGTGCAGCTCCCCTGAGTGACATGATAGGCCACATCCCCTAAATCTTTGGATTCAGAATCCTTTCATCACAGAGCAGCTCATAAGATTAGTGTTCCATGGAACCCATTTTGAGGAACACTGCCTCAGGGCAACTGTTGAGTTCCACAAATGGTTGATTTCCACTTTCCTTCTCTCCTCTTTCTTCCAAGGTGCCTTTCAACAACCCCAGAAGATAGCTGAGCATCCCATCCCCCGGAGACCCTGTCCAGGACAGCTAGACCCTCGGGTTGGTCCTCACTGGAACATGAGGAGCTGTGGCCACAGCTGCAAATGAAGGACATCCTCTAGAAGTGGTAAGTGTAAAAAGAAAAGCCTTTCTGACTGCTTGTTCCTCCACACACCATTGACCACGAATGCTTGACTACTACACTTGTGAGCAGGGCGTCCACAAAGGTGTTAGTAGAAATATGGGTAACAAGTAGGATCCGGGGACTGGACATTCCCTATGAATAAGACAAACCAGCCTCCAGGCAGGTTGGTCTGCAACTGACACCTGGGTTCCGGGCGGTCTAAAATCTCCTAGCATTGTCCTGTTGTATCCTGGGAGATACAATTACAAGCACTGAAGTCAAAGAAGCAAAGAGCATTAAACAATTCCATAATCACAGCAATAGATGCACACTATTATGTGTCCTGGATCCATTTCAATTCCCCTGACAGCCTCTCAAATGTCCTCATTTGCATGCACATGCCGTCAGTGACTCATCACTCTTTCGCACCGTCTAACATGGCACAGGAACTTCCTTGTGCTGCGGTCCCTCCATTTGCAACTGGAACAAACAGCAGCTTCATTGCTGTTGAGTGTTCAAGGCACCTGACCGTAAAGTGCTGTGGAACCCTCGAGGGTGTGTGTGTGTGTATTTAAATAGTGCTATGCACGAGCAGCCTAGTCTAACAACAACGGTAAACTACCAGGAGCATCGGCCAGTTAGGGGGTCCAGCCGAAGATGAGAGACAGTTGCAACTTCTTGCATTAAATTTGAGCAACACAGGCTTCCTCAGACAAACGTGTTGTTTGTTTAACGGTAGCTTGGCATTCACAGGAAAGATGGGGACTGTAGGTTTGACTCTTGGATGGGCAACTGATGGTTGCAAATAGCCAGGTGTCACTGGGCCACTCACTCTTCTGTAAAACAGAGATAAAGACACCTTCCTGGCAGGCTATTTGTCAAGAGTAAAGATAAACATGCAGAATCTTTGGAACATAACATTTGAATTATTTTAATTATTTCAATTAATTTAAGGTAAATTTAAAGGTAAATAAGCCACAGGTGACTAGTGGCTACCATATTGGACAAGGCAGGTAGGGTTGTTGTGCTAAGCCTGAGCTACACAGAGAAGGCCTCTGGGTCAGTCACCTTGGCTTTCCATGGGCACTGACCCCCAGAGCCATCCCTTCCCCATGCCAAGGCCCAGGGCCAAATGAACTCATTCAGGAATAATCATCAATTGTCCCTCGAACCTCCAAAGAGGGAACTGACCCTAGCGATGGTCAGAACCTACAGGCTACCCAAGGAGTTTGATAAGAACTGGGCCCAAAAGGGCCAGCCCACCCAATGGTCACTAGCACCCCTCTTGGGGCCTTACTTTTCCCATCAATCCAGGACCTCCAGGTCACAGCTTTGAAGTCAAAGGCAAATTCCTCACTATTCAGCCATTATCACAGTTGGAAATTAGTTTACCAGCTGCCTCCCTGGGTGCTAACAGGAGCAGATCCCAGGAATGAGAGACAGGCTCTGAGAGAGACAGAAAAAATAAGTGGCATTGCCTAGGACAGAAGCACAGATGAGAAGACTGGCACCTCGTCCAGGCTTATTTTCTTTGACCAATACCAACTGTTAGAAAAAATATTGAAATTAACCAGATTTCCGATATGAGATTTCAAATAAAAACGCATTTCCCACTCCTCCCGGAACCTTGGGCCCCCTTGTAATGCCTTGGTTCACTAGCATCCGTCACCCAGACCATGAGCAGCTGTCCTGCTGAGGTGGACCAGAAGCTGTCCAGTCCTCTGCAGCCCCCACCACTGGGTCCCCACCTACCCTCTGAACTCTCCCAGCAGGGCACAGGCCTGGGCAAGGTGCCTCTGTGAGGGGCTGGGAGAACACGACAGGACATCTTGGTATCTGGAGGCCCGGGGTGCCGTGGGGGAGAGGGTGGACAAAGGGCCCTCAGAGTGAGGGCAGGAGGGAACGAGAGAAGGGGGAAGGGAGCTGGAGCACACTTGATTGCAATGCCACCGCCTCCACTTTCTGCCTCCTCCCTCACCTGCCATGATAGGTGCCAGGCGTTTCTTAGTTTCTTTGGTTTCTTGGAACAGCTTGATCTCCAGCCCCCAAAGCTTTTTTCCTCTACTTTTTTATGGCACCTGGAACAATGCCAACCACACAGAAAGAACTCGAGAAACTCAAATTGCTCCCAATAAAATGCACTCAATTCAGAATGCCTCCGTCAGACCCCTGCCCCCCACCCCCGCCCACAGTTGTTGCTCCCAACTGTCATTCTCCCCGCTGAGCACTTCTGTAGACTCGGTCCTGCTTAAGCTCACACTGAAGCTCTGTAGTCACTCCCCACCAAGCCGGGATTCTTACCTCTGACCTCCACCTACTGTGGCAGACCGACTCGTGGACCAGCACAACACAGGGAGCCGGTCCCTCAACGTGGTCTGGAAGTGGCACTAGAAATTCGTATCCAAGCTGTGACCCACTCCATGATTCTTTTTTTTTTTTTTTTGAAGGTTTTATTTATTTATTTGACAGAGAGAGAGAAATCACCAGTAGGCAGAGAGGCAGGCTGGAGTGGGGGGGAAGCAAGCCCCCTGCTGAGCAGAGAGCCCAATGCAGGGCTGGATCCCAGGACCCTGAGATCATGACCTGAGCCAAAGGCAGAGGCTTAACCCGCTGAGCCACTCAGGCACCCCCAACTCCATGATTCTAACGTTTTCCCTTGCCTTCCTTTTGTAGTTCACCTGTTCCCTTGAGATTTTTCTCCAGATGGGAGGAGAGGAGGGAATCTGGGAAGGTTGCTATACCATAAGCTCTTTGGAAACAGGAACTATGCATCTTTGTTTGTGAATACCTTGCTTCAGAGTCTCTGGCACAGGCTAGAGGTTCTCCAAGCTCAGCTCTGAGGGAGGAAAAGTGTGAGTAGGAGGAGGAAGAAGCCCTAGACTGAAGAGAGGTTCAAGGACACAGGTTCAAACACTGCTATACCTTTCTCTACCTACATTAGGTAATTCGCATAATCGCAGCTTCTCCTTCCTGATCTGTGAAAAACAAACAATAATATATACGTTGTTGTTGATTGCTGCAATCCTTAGGTACTCAAAATGTCACCTGGCAGCAAAAAGCATATACGTTTTTAAGAACATTAGCTCAGTGATCCTGATCCTAAGACCTCATTTTAAGGAATTAATTCAGCAGAAACAACACTGTTCTATGCATCAAAAACTTCATTTGGAATCACAGTCAATAATGGAATATTTAATGTTATCTAGCTGTTCACAACAGGGGAGTAATTGCCCCTGTATGGCATTAAAGCATGAGAGATAATTTTTCACTAATAAAAATAGATATATATGAAGATGATCTCGATACACAGAATCTGTCAGCCTTAATGCTACTATTCTTTTAAAAACCAAATCTGTCCATATTGCTGTTCTACTTAAAATTATTCAATGGCCAGAAATTCAGGAGGTTGCTTGCTGAGTTCATGTTTATCCAATACGAGAAACTGCCAAGCCATTTCCCAAAGTGGGTGTGCCTTCTGAGTTTCCCATCAGCAGGGTCTGAGAGTTCCAGTTTCTCTACCTCCTTGCCATATTTATCATGTTCAGTCTCTTTAATTTTAGGAAGGCCGATAGGTATTTACTGGTATCTTATTGTGGTTTTAATTCACATTTCTTGATGACCAAAGATGCTAAACATCTTCTCATGTTTAGTTTCATAGTTATTTACCCAAGAGAAATAAAAACACATGTTTACAGAAAGATGTATGTACATGAATGATCGTAACAACTTTGCAATAGTCCCAAACTGGACACTTAGATATCCACCAATAGATAAATGAATACACAAATTGTGGTAAAGTCATACGGGGGACTACTACTCAGCAATAAAAAGGAATAACCTTCTGACCCACCCAATAGCGTGGATGAACCACAGTGACATTATATGGAGTAAAAGAAGCCATATGTGAAGGAAAACATACTATAAATGTGAAATTCTTACATAGGCAGAATAAATCTATTGTGACTGCAAACAGATCCGTGGTTACCTGGTGCTGGGATCGGAGGGGGTTGTGGGCTGCAGAGAGGCACAAGGAAATTTGGGGAGTTACAGAAATGTTCTGTATCTTAACTGGGGCAGTGGTTACACAGGTATGTCTGCCCAAACTCATCAAACTGCACACTTAAAATGGGTGCATTTTATTGTATTTAAAATACCTCAATAAAGATTTATTAAGAAAAGAAATAGTCCATTGTTCCTCACCAAGTCAGACTAAAGTAAAAAATGCTACTATTACACACAAGGTCCTTGATGATGAGCCCAGTCTATCCCTCTGCCTTTGCTTCTGGCTAGAATCCCAGGCGTCTTGCTCCAGCGCTGAACTACCAGCTGCTTCCCAGCCGCCATATTTTTTTCATGTCTCTCTAGCTTTCTTAGTGCTGCCCGGATTTCCTCACCCCCTGCCTGCTTGTAAGTTGACCCGTTCCTACTCATCTTTCAACATCAACCCAAGCTTGCTTGAACTTCTCTCCAAGGCTGGACATAGAACCTCTCTGATACCATCTCACAGTCTCCCCCACACACCTCTAGTCCGCTGTTCTCCCTGTGGCATCATAGCTAATATTTTTTCTTCCCCTTACTGAGCTCCAGTGTCTCAAAGCTGGATTCTGTCTTATTACATTGTTAAGCCCTAGCACAGAGCTTGGCCTGTGTGGCTGGTGAATGTTGAATGGATGGATGGGTGGATAAATGAATGAATGAGCAAATGCCCCATCCACCCTCAGAAGGACCCCGTAAGGATCAAATAAAATAACAGATGAATCCCTGCACTCTATTTTGGGGGCATTTGACTTGACTCCATCTTCGAGTTGTGTGGCTAAGACTATACCCCCTGAGGACCTCCACCAGGGTATAACCAGTAAAGAGAACTTTGCCAGTTGCTATCTTGGCATCAGGGTGACAGACATTCCGAGATGAGAGAAGCTCCGGAGCTCCTCCTAGCTTGACTCTAGGAACTCCTGGAGCTGACAGGTGGTGGCTGCATTCCCTCCATTGGGTAGCACCCCTCAAATACAGTTCTTCATTTCTATAACATTTTCCACTATTCTATACAATATTTGTTCACTGATGTATGTAACCTAATTATATTGGCCCTTCTAAGAACATCTGTTTCAGTTTAATGTACATGCTTTAATTCCAGAACATTCTGAGCAGTGTCACCACTACCACCAAGCAGACACAAGGCAGCATTGCCCTCCTTCAGAGAGGTCCCCTTGGCTATTTCCTTGATGACATAGCATTGGTGCAGCTGCTTCGCATGATTGGGATCCATTTTCTTCACCTTCACTGGAGCTCTAACAAGAAACACCTGGAATCCCGCCAAACCCTCCTCCCTCTCATCACCTTGCTGCTTCACCAACGTCCCCTCAGCACCCAGTTCCATTCTGTCAACACTACCTCCAGCTTAATGAAGACTGACAACCAACCTAGATGTCATTTTCTTGAATGAAGGGAACGGAGGCATTTTATTCCCTGCCATCATTCCTTGATCTCCCACTTTTGTTTCACGTGTGTCTTTCCTTTTGTTTCTGCCAGAATTCATCAGAGAGCCTTGTGGTCTCTCCTCTTGCACAACAGTCACTCATGGTCTTTTTTACCGCCTGACCCTGAAGGTTAATCTGTCAAGGTAAAGGTCAGTGAAATCTCTCCACCAAGTCAGTGCTCAAAGGCAAGTAGGTGAACCTCTGGAAGGAAGAGTCTGGGAAGGCTGGTGAGAGGGGAGAAGAGTGTCCCCTGATCCTTTTTTTCAAGTCACAAGGAAGGATTCCTTGGTTCATTTAGTTATTTATTCTTTCAACCTGGCTAGATGTCGAGAAGTGGTCTCGTCTCTAATATGGGCCCAGAGCTCCGGCTCCATCAGGAACTCCAAAACTCCCCAATACTCCCCCAAGCTTGCCCTGGAGAGGAATATTCTGTAGACATTCGAACCCACCGAGAGCTTAAAGATGGTGCTTTTGGGAGCGGGCCAGGCAACAGAACGAACATTATCAGCAATCTCTTCTCTGAAAAGATCTGAGCCAAACAAACAACCTAAGTCTCTCTTACCACAAGAGAAGGAAAGGGGGGGGATTGGAATGTTTGCTCGTATTTTCCTAAAAAATCCAGTGAACCATGAACCTAAACTTTACACCTGAGGCAAACTGGGAATTGCTATTTTAACAAAGCACAGCTTAGAAAACAACCTGCACATGTTTTGTGTCTTGGGCCAGCCCCAGAGAGATTTCTGGCATCGTTTTATGGGTGACTAATACTCAGGTTAAAGTCAACATGGGTTTTCCAAACACAGCATCTCTGGGGGCGAATGTGGACTTTTCACCTGTTTGCCACAGTTCTGCTTTGCCCCATGGGATCCGGGGAGAAGGTTTTTGGGGGGAGGCATACAATGGAGCTTTGAAGCTGCTTGTGAGTATGATGGTCGGATCTAGGCTCTCTCCTCTTGGTCTGTTGGTTCTCTCTAGCAGAGAAGGACTGGAGAGCACATGTGCACCATGAGACGGGAAGTGCACTGGTTTATCCCACAAACATCTGTGGATCTCCCTCCCCGAGGGGCCACTGGGGAATACCAAGATGACTAAGCCACAGTTGTATGAGGGCAGATAGGAAAACAAATAATTAAAATAATGCAGTCAAGTGCTGAATAAGGTTTGTACCAAGGGCCGTGGGAACACAAAGAGGGAAGAATTAATTCTGTCAGAGGGAGTCAAGGAAGGTTGTAGAGAAGGTCACCTCTGAGCTGTTCCTTAACAAAAGAGTTGGAATGTTCAGGTAAGAAAGGAGAAGGCAGGCATTCCCACAGGCAGAGGGGACAGCAGACATGAAGGCATGGAGGCATGAAAGCCCCATTACGAGTGTGGTGTGTCTGAGGTCCAGGACAGGTGGGGGTAAGGGCAAGGGCATGGGGTTGATACATGGGTTGGGATCCGGTGTGTAGGCATGGGTGCCACACTAAAGGATCCAGACTGAATTCTTTGGGAGACACAGAAGATTTTCAACATGAGTGTGTCTTATCAGATTTGGAGCAAAGACATCTCAGGCAGCTAGTAAAGGGGCACATGGAGCAGGGAGGTCAGAGGCTTGTACCGGAGGCCAGCTAAGAGGAAATAAAAGCTAAAATAAATTCATTGTGGTAGAAATGGAGAGAGGAGCCAGGCATGTTGCCTTGGGAAAAATGAAGTCACAGCACTTGGTGGCTAATGAGATTTGGAGGGTGAGGTGGGAAGGGCGTCAAGGGGAATTTGGAGGTTTCCAACTTGGCCAACTGAGTCCATGATGAGGGCGGTAACTGAGCTAGAAAACTGAACACAAGAGGTGGAAAAATTAGTCCCTGCTCATCCAGATGTTTAGCGTATAAGAATAAGATATGGACCCAACCAGGTAAAGGTGATTGCTTTCACAGAGATGCAATTTTTAAATCAGTTGCTATAAAATCAACACTTTCCTTTTATTGTGGGTGATGTTAGACTCACCTTCTTCAGGGAGACGAGTGAATACAGTGTTGCTGTCCGGCCTCTCCCTGCCCTAGGCCGTGCTCCCTGGGGTGACAGGCAGTGAAAAGCAGACCAGGCATTCTCTGTCTCCCTCACCACCGCCATATTCGTTGCGCGCCTGGGGCATGGAGGTCACTGGGGAGAGTGCTGAGCCGAGAGGTCAGGCCCTGGCGGGACTGCGTTGGATGCCTACGAGGAACTGGGGTGCCATTAGGTGTAGTATTTGCCCCAGGGCAGATGGCAAGGGCAGGGGTGGGGGAGAGGCCCTGCAGAAGCAGCCGTGGGACCTCAGAATGACCACTTCCTTCTCCCTCTGGTCAGAGCAGCTCCAGAAAATGGCGGCTGTGAGCCAGGAGGCTGGTCGTCACTCAGCGTAATTAGCCACCCTGGCTGACCATGTACCAGGCACAGCCTGGGCAACAAGTAGGAAGCAGTCCCTGTCACACAGGAGGCTTCAGTCGGACATGGGCAATGTAAATGTCTATGCCCAATGAGCAGAACACAGAAGGCTGAAAACAGATTAGGAGAGGCTAAGGAGAGGCCCATCAATCAGAGTCCTCCAGAAAAGACAGGCTTTCTGCAAGCCTTGAGCTGCTTCCCGCATGAGGAGTAGGAAGGGCAGGTGTTCCAGGGGTGAAGGGGCCAGGCTGGTGCAGACCCAAGAGAGGGGCTCCCCACTATCCCGGTAGAAGGTGAGGCTGGAAGGGCGTGGGGCAGGGAGGTCCCTGAGGTCCTGGAGCAGGAGGCAGAGTGGCTAATCGGCAGCTGCTCAGGGTTTTTGAACAGAGGTTCTACTCTTGGGAATGATCATTTCAACAGTCGTGTCTGAGCTGTGCGGGCTGGGGAGAATGAGAGACGAGATCAGTTAGGAGACAGCGGGAATACACGCTCTCAAAACTCATCTCTTCCTAATGACTTTACCATGCTTTACTTTTTTTTTTTTTAAATCTGTCTTCTTGAAGTTATTTACATTTATTTCATCCGTTCGAAGAGAAAACGTGCGTCTCTCCCCAGCTCCACATCGGTCATGTGGACAGCTTGAAATTGGCCATGAAGAGAAGTATTTACATGGTGAAAATTGGCAAAAACTGTAAATTAGGACTGCCCCCATCCCCGAAGAGCCAGTTGTTAAACATCTCCCAGCACATCACGACCTGAAACCATGTGATGGTCTCTGCAGAAAGGCCTATGTGTGAGCGTGCTCCAGGAGCCCCATGAAGGCGAAACAAAGAGAATAAGGTAGAAACTAAGACCCCACAGATGAGGGGGAGAAATCAATGCCAGAAACACTTTCTAATGTTGACTGATATTTCCCCACACACAAGCTCTTTGCACTACTCAGGTCCTTTGGGATCGCTGCTATTCCAAATAAACCTGTTTCATTTAGCTCCATGAATAAGAAACTTCTAGTCAGAGAAGATATATTTTATATGCACACATAAAAATACTCTGTTTATATAGCACTTTCCTTTTAAGGAGCTCACAGCAATTACACATGTTCTCATTATTCCTAGGAACACCCTGGGGAAGTGGCTAGGTGGTGGAGGAAATAGGAAGGAATGAAAAAACTGTTAAATTAGAAATCAGGGCATTACCTAGCCCGAGTACTATAAGCAACCTTTCTTCTCCCACTGCAGGAAACCCTGACTTGAGATCTTGAAAGCATCCTGCTTAAGAAGATTCTAGAATAGGACTCGTATTACTGGCATTTTCCCAAGGACATGGCTATGGAAACCTCCCCCTCTCTCCCTTCTCTCCTCCTCATTCTTCTGCTATTTTGGCCCTACCTCCTAACTTGGGCCAGACTGGAGTTTACAATCCAAGCCTGCCGGCCCCGAGTCCCAGGGAGTTCCCCAGGGCCAGCCGCAGGAAAAGCGATGAGCCCTGGATGGAAGCAGCAGCCACCGTATCAGGAGACCTTCCTGCATGACTCACTGTCTCCGTGAAGCCTATTCCTGGGCTCGGTGCCAGTGACACCACTGTCCCCTTCTGCACCAGCCGCTTTGTCCCACAGGGGATCCAAACGGCTCCCCTGTCTTTCCTCAGCACGTCCATGTGAGGCTCTGGATGATTCCAAATCGGTCCTTTGGAACACAAGTCCAGGTAACTCTAGTGCCAGCATCTTCTCCGTGCACTCGGGATTGATCTGCCACAGAGCAGAGGCTACTGCTGATGAAAGCTGGAGGAAAGAATGAACCGACGTGCATGGGTGCCCAACACAGAGACAAACCAAGAAAAGGCAAAGAGAGAAACAGAAATAGAGACAGAGAACGGAGAGGGGCAGAGAGTTAGAGAGGAATTCCTAAGCAGAGATATGATTATTTGTAGTTCTGTTTCGACTAAGAATTTCACTATTTGTTTGTAACTGGTAGATCTTCCTGATGGGTAACCTTGGGCTCCCCCCAAGCCAGACCCACATGTGGCAGTATCCCCTTCACAACTCCTCTGGAGACCCTCTGGGAGGAGGAGCTATGGGCTGAGCGCACTGCCATTGGGAGCATTTGTCTTTGGCCAAATATCAGTGGCTATTCAGATTGTGGAGGCCCAGTCAAGTTCGAAGAAGACACCCCAGATTCCCAACAAAGACTTCTGAATGGCCACAAAAATGGCAGGAAGTCTCCTACTGGTGCGCTCCCGGGCTCTCCCTTGCACCAAGTTGTGAGGTGCTGAGGAGTTCCCTGAGATCCGAGGACCTGCAGCCCCAGCTGGAGTGGCCTTGGTTGCAGCCAGCAGCCCACACCAGCCACACCACACAAACAAGTCAGTGAAGTGGAAGCAGCACTAGGTCAGGAGACAGGGGACAGGCTTTCATCCGTCCAGCTCCTCAGGACTTCTGGGAAGCCCAGGCCGCTCATCAGTGAGATGCCAGGGTCAGAGTGGTCATTCATCCCACAGTCATGTTCTGAGCACCTCCTGGCTGTCAGACGGCCCACAGGGACCCTGGAGACACCAACGAGCCTGTAGCCCATGGCCTCTGAGGGCCCTTCTATCAAATATTCTTTAAATAATTTCACAGTGGCAAAAGGGCTTCTTGAAATCTCCTGAACTGATGAATTCAGCTCCTCCTAAATAAGAGGAATCATGTTTTGTTTGTTTGTTTACATTTGAGTGCCCAACCTGAGCAACTTGATACTTGAGTGTGTGGTTATCTGAAATGTTAATCGGGCCTCATCGCAGCCCCTAGAGACATAGGTGCTGCTCCATCTGCCGCCATCAGAAACGTGCTGTGGGCTCCTGTCCGCTCGGGGCACCAGATGCACCACGTCAAAGAGGCACAGCCCAGCTGTCCAGAAGCTTCTAGAAACCCTGGACCTCACCCACATAAAGGACAAAGAAACAACTGAGCAAACTGGGATAAAATGGTGCTGTCACACCCACAAAGGGAATGCAAACGAAGAACCCAGCCAGTGAAGAAGGAAGGTGGGGGGTGGGGGACAGTGAGAAGGATCGATGAGTTTGCACAAGCCAGACAGCGGGGCTGGGGGTGCGGGGGTCACTCCTTCCGTCTCGCTGGTCCAGGGTTGCCAGAGTCTTTTGAACGGTGGACAAAAGAGGATAGAGAGAAATGTGGTGGGGACCTAGGAAAAAGGTCCCGCGGTGACACTGTGTCCCAAAGCCTTGGGGACATGGGTGCAAAGTCACAAAGCCAGGACAAAACCTCTCCAGCACTTCACTCTGGCTCCTTCCACAATCCCCCCCTAAACCCCTGGCCCTCCCTTCACCCCTGAACATCTTACACAAGAACCTCCTATTGTGTTAATATCAGGGGGAAAGTGACTAAGGCTGGGGTATGACTAAGGAAAATAAAACTAGGAAGGGAGTCTCAAAAGCTTGTCCCCACCCCCAGGTTACTTGGCTCATTCCCTGATTCCGTCAGTTCACAGACTCTGACATAAAAGGCAGGAAGTTACATACGCTAAACAAAGGTCCTTAGATGTCAGGAAATTAACCTGGGAAATCGGAGCCAAGAGCGATTAAAGGCGCTGCACTCGGAGTTCAAAAACCACTATGGCGTTAGATCAAAAGCTCTTTGCTGGGCACCCCAGGCTCGGCTCTGCCCGACTGCACATCCCGGAAAACCTGGCCACAGGGCCCACATGCCTGTGTGCTGGACATTTGCTTCTCAGATCTATGCCTTGTGACTCTTCTTGCCATAAGAGTTTGGATGCCTGCCCTTGGAGCCTCAGCCCCGGAAGAGTCCCTGGCCCTCCCCGCTTCTCCATGAGGGAAGATCACACTCCTCTCACCTCAGAGGCGGTCCAGCAAGTGATCCCCCCAGGAAACAAAGAAAGTCCTTAAAAGGGAGGGGGGGTGGGAGGTAAAGTGGGGAAACTGACCCTCTCAGCTGAGAAAACAAAGGCCTCGTAGAGAGTGGAAAGATCGGTCAGAGTAGAACAAACCATAGAGTTGTAAGAATCATTATTTGTGTCCCCGGCAATAATAATATCCTTTTGAGTCTCGGCTTCCTAATCTTTGCCCTTAAGGGGTTGGACTAGGTGTTATGATACCTTCTAGTTATCATACCCTGAAATTTTTTTTTTTTTAATTTATTCATCTGAGAGACGGAGAATGAGAGAGAGCATGAGGGTGGGAGGGTCAGAAGGACCCAATATGCGACTCGGTCCTGGGACTCCAGGATCATGAACTGAGCCAAAGGCAGTTGCTTAACCAACTGAGCCACCCAGGCACCCCATATCCTGAAATTCTTAAATAGCTTTAGCATTTTACATCATAATGAAGTCGTCAAGGAATTTGCACACCATTCCATTTGTACCTCCAGCCCTGGGCTTTAGCCTCATGTACAGAGAAGTAAACTGAGGCCCCAGAAGGTACAGCGGCTTGCCTGACGTCACCTAGCTGGCCGAGAGCAGAGCCCCTAATAGACTCTCATTCTAGTGGCTTCTGGTCCATTGCCCTAGAAGGGCCATGATGGAAAATGACACTGTCCCCAAAATGACTGAAAGAACATTTGTAATCACAAGCTCAGGGAGGGTATGACGGAACTCCTTTTCTTATTTTTGTTTTTTATTGGAATGTAGTTGACACACCATGTTAAATTTGTTCAGGGTGCACAACAGAGTGATTCAAGAAGTACGTAAATTATAAAATGTTGGCCATGACAACTCTCTGTCACCATACGATGTTGTTAATGTATTATTGACTCTATTCCCTATGGGGTGGTGGGTATTTACTGTGCCAGGCTCCTGGGACATGGAACACTCAGAACTGTCCCACCCCATGGTGGCTTCATCATAGTGTAAAAACCTCCTTTTGAATCTACAGAGGTTAGGTTAGTCGGATTAGCTGGAGAGGAAGCAGTGAGAGAAGTGTAATTTGTCTGTTCCTCCCTCATGACACCTTTAGGAACCGGCCCTGTCCCCCCTCTGAATGTGGTGACTCTTTGGGCCACACCCACTGTCGCCCAGAGCTGACTGGATGAGGGTGAGGAAGTCAGAGCTGCTCACTCTGGACATGGACACCTAGAAGGCATGGACACTTAGAAGGGGTTCTTCAAGCATTTGTGAACCTGAAGCTATTCAATCACTGTAGTATCAGCTTTCTCCAAAGAAGCAGAAACAATTGGATGTATGTAGATCGAGAAACAGATTTATTATAAGAAATTGACTCATGCAATTATGGACCCAGTAAGTCCCAAGATCTGCAGAGTGAGTAAGCAAGCTGGAGACCCAGGGGTGCTGATGGTTTAGTCCCAGGCCACAGGCTGGCGGGCTCAAAACCCAGGAAGAGCGAATGTCCCAGTTTGAAGCCTACCAGGAAGAAGGAATTCTGTTACTTAGGGGAGGGTCAGGGGGTTTTTTTGGTCCATGCAGCCTTCAACTGATGCGATGAGGCCCACCCACATTGGAGGACACAATTTGCTTTACAGAGTCTACCAATTTAAATCCTAATCTCCTCCAGAAACACCTTCACAGAAACACCCAGAATAATGTCTGATCAAACATCATGGTAGTCCATGGCCCGGTCAAGTTGACACATAAAACTGACCATCATAATCACATAGAGAAGGGCCAGGTGGGCAGTGAGAAGCCAGAACCCAGGTGAGGCCAAGAGAGGAAGCCCAGGGTTGTAGGAAAAGCTAGCTTAAGCTTCCTCTCTTTAGAGTGGAAAGTTGTCATTCTCCATGAGGAATAAGAGAAGGTACTGCCCAGAGGCCTTCCAGATCCCATGAGAGTCCCCTGTGTCCTTCCAGTTCCCCCTCCTCAACTGAACTGGTTTGAGTGGGTTTCTCTTTCTGACAACAAAACCACTTGTGATTAGAATGAGCACACTGTGGATGTCTTTGAATTTTACTAGGTCATCCCATTCTCCCCAGCTTTAGACCAGCCGTTAACCAAGTGATAGACCGTTCTGTGTGTCGCATATTGCCGTGTTACGCAAACTTGTACTCTTGGTTCGTGGTCAGTTTTGTAGTTTTGATCGTGTACGAGCCCCCATATGCTGTTGAACATTTTATTTTATTTATTGAAATGAAATGTTTCCATGCAATTCGGGTTTGAACGAGGTTCTTTTATAATAATAATAATAATGCTGAGGACAAAGAGAATTACTCAGCTTGAGAGAGATCTTATACGGCTGCTCAGTACCCAGTTAACAGTGCAGTGCCAACTCCCTTTTCTTCAAGAATTTTCTGAGGGAAATCGTATATTAGAGGGTGTCCTGAATTCAGGAATGTGTGGGGGCCCAGGCTGAGTCCCTTCCCAGTGCCATAGGTCATTGTCATGAACATCATTTTTTAGAAATCTCTGTCAATTCTACTATTAGCTCTTCGGAAGATGGGCCCTGTGTCTGACACAACTTTGGGGCTCTTCTACTAGAACCGCAGTACCTCGGACCTCGTAAGTGCAACAGTCCATTTTCAAGAGAACTTGACTCTCACAGGATAATGTTATTCTCAGTTGTATAAACCAGCTTCAGCTAGGTTATGTGGCCATAACAGATACCCCTCAAATCTCAGTGTTTACTGCAGCCCAGTTTCATGTCTCATTCATGTTCTTCCTGCACTGGGGTCATGTGCAGCCCTTCCCTGTCCCCTTCCTCCTGGCACCTAATGACAGAGAGAAACAGAGTGGCAGACCACACATTGTCTCCTCAGGTGTCTCGACAACAGTGGCACGATTCCCTTTTGCCAGCCAAAGCAAATCTCATAGCCAAGCCTGGCGTCCACGGGGCAGGGATGGATGGCACTTCCACAGGCAGGCGTGGTGCCAAAAATCGCATGTGGGACCAGGAAGCATAATACTTCCCCTGAAAGAGACAGCAAAATTATGAACACAAATACCGCAGAGCACTGCTTTCCAAACAGACCAACGAATAAAAACTGAGATGAAGCAATTGCCTGATCAACCCTCTTATTAGTGGCTGACTGAGTATTGGAAAGAAATCTTAAGCCTCCAGATGGCATTTGCCTTCATTCCATCACAGCTGTGTTCCGGGTCCTTCTCTGGAGACATGCATCTCCAAGGACCTGATCTGTATTTTGTGCCACTCTCCAGTAATATTTGTATCCCATTGTCCCACTGAAATGTTTGGCCCTTTGGATATTTTGGATATTTGGATATTTGGAATTCATTTGGGTTTATTTTTTGGATACCCAATAAAACATTTGGATGTTTTATTCATAAGGATCCCGTGCCCAGGGGAATCCAAGGGAGCCAAGGCAGACAAAACCAGCAAGCAGCCGTGGAGAATCAGCACTTGAATTCTCGATACATGGAGTCATTTAAAATTTTTCTTAGTTTAACCAGAGCAAAGATAGAAAGGAGGGGGTGGCACCTGAGAATGACAAGACATGGTCACCCTCTAGGGCACAAAAGAGAAGAAAGACGGAGCTGTCTGCTTGCAGCCACGGGGCCTGAGGCCGGGAAAGAGCCAGGCACCAGTCATTCAGAAAGGGCCTGCTCGGCATTTCCAGACTCCATGATCCCCATCACCGCTAGCAGCACCCATCCCAAATGGGCACCATGGTGGCTGGGCTTAGTGATCTCTCTGGCCAGCGAGTAGTCTTGCTCAAGGAAAAAGAAGTCTGACTGCACACAGGTTCCCTCGTCTAGGAAACCAGTCAGAATTCACTGGCTTTTTTTGGAATCATTTCATTTCCTTTAAGTTGCCCAGGTGACATGTCTGGTCTTCTGATGGTTACACCGAGCTCAGTGCTGTAACACCAGCAACAGAACCTATACCGAGTACCAGTTTCCCTTGTTCGGCCAACATCTGTAGGAAGCTTGGGTTTGATTCCAATCCACATGGTAGGTCATGAAGCCGACCTGCCTAGGACACATCAGGTGCACAGTGTTAAGAAACACCTACCATCCCCAGTGTTTTTCCAAAAAAAACATGCAGAGAAGGCTGCCCTTCTGCCAGACTAAAGCCTCCTTTCCAATCTGTGCCTTTCTCTGCCCTCAGTCCAAATACCCAGCAAGCTCAAGTGTGCAGGTGGCTGGGACAGGCTCCTGCGGGGCCTTGGGACACCTCATGCCACCTCCCCCGGGTTCTTGCCTGGTGTGCTGCTGTGCGGGCGGCCCCAGGGGATTTGAAAGGACCGAGGTAAGAAGTCTCAGTGGGGCAGTCTCCACGGCAGCTTACAACTCTGCATGGCTGTTAAGCAAAGGGCAAGAATTCCTTTGGAGAAGGACGTCTCAAAACACAATCCAGAAAGCAGGCTCGGAATTGCAGCCTAGAAGCGGGCCACGCCTTGGCCGACATATGGTCTCACAGGCGTATCAAATACATCACTGCAAGACGAAATTAATTCATAGCCCAACTTGTGTCCGTGAACTTGGGCACAGGGTAACGCAGAAGGAAGCTCCCGAAAGCATCCTTCCAGACACCCAGCATTGCAATCCCAGGGTTACTACAACATCACTACTGTGCTGGGCATGGTGGTAACACACAGGCCGAAGGACATTAAAAAGATGAATGTTAATATAATGTTAATGTTAATGATAAATATTCACGTTTAAGGGGGCAAAAAAAGATGACAAAGGACTTTGCAGAGCTATGGCCTGATAATAAATCAAGAGCATTTAGCAACCAACACAGAAAGATGAATTGACAGCTGAAGGTCCCCACCCCCCACCCCCCAATCTCCCCACACTCAGCCTGCCCACGTTTAGTGTGGCCACCGTGGACCAGTCAGTGTGTGCCATGCACAGAGAGTAGAGCAGAAGGGGCCATGATACCTGTCCCTGGGAACCTGCCAGCCCAGTAAGCGAGAGAGGACCCACACCCCCACAAGTGAGATGATACCCAGTAGGTGAAAAGTACCACAAAACAGGTGCAAATGAAGCATTTTAGGATGTCCAAAGAAAGATGGCTCTCCCACAGTGGTGAGACCGTGAGTCTATGGAGGAGAGGCATTTGAGCTAAATCTGAAAAGGAGTAGGGATGCAGGCTTGTGGAGTTGGGGAGGAAGAGAATTCATCAGCTGCTGCCATGAACACAGGAGAGGTGCTGGGATCTCACTCAGAGCCCCTCCACCTGTGGGTTCCCACTGCCTAGCTTTGACTCCTCCTTCCAGCTGCTCCCAGCTGCTCCTTTCCCTAGAGGCTTGTCCCTGGAGAGCACCTCCTCAGAGAGATAACTACACCCTGCTTCTGGGGGCAGCTGACAGCCAGTGAATGATGGAGACAGGATCCCAAAAGGCCAGGCCCTCTGCTTTAAGTAGGGATGTGGCAGGGGGTGGGGTGGGGTGATAGGTCTGCAGTGTGTGAAGACACCACCCAGCCCCCAGTGACTCATACTAAAGCTAATCTCTTCGCTGGCTTCTCTTCCCACTGCTACCCTGCTTCCCTCACTCCTTGGTGTATTCTTCCTAAAAACACCTCTTCAGTGAATCACATGGTACCCAATCCTTACCTCAGGCTCTGCTCTGGCTTTCCCTCCTGTGGCTACGCAGGTACATGAGCAGGGTCTTCCCGGGGTAGCCTGCCAGCTCCCACACGAGCCACCTGCTACACCCCCCAACCCCCTGCTAACCGCCTCCCCTCTGCTCACAACTGTCCCCTCGCTGCTTCCACACCTCAGACCTCAGTTCTGTTCTCCCTCCCACTCTGGAAGTTGACTCTCCACGTAGCCATCGCTTTCGAGATCTAATACAAGATTTACTTTCTTCTACCACCTGTACCTTTTCACGTGTATTTGTAAGGACTTAAGACAGCTGCCAAGACATGTAGGTATTCTTCCGTGTTTGGGACGGTTAGATCAGAACTTCATCATCCAAATAGATGTTGCCACTCTCCCAGTACTCGTCTGGAGGGATTAATCACTTCCTCCAATACGGCCATGGCCCAGCCTAATTTAGGGACGCCACTCCCAGGTTTGCCTTCATTGCCCAAATGAACACAGTAGCCTACAGCAATTCTCTGTCCTTCGAATTTTTAGGGACTCATTCTGAACCATGACCAGTGGTTGTGGGTTAGTGAGAGTATGCGTATATTTTGCAATTCCATGATTGACACATCCAGGGCTGTCCCTCGAAAAAGAAAATCCTTTCTCCCACAACCCTGCCCTCCACCCAACCAGTCCCAGCAATGGCAAATATTTGCCCTGTGAAAGTGATTTTTCTTGCTTTTGTGAGACATTTGAATTCACACCTGATGAGTAAGGTAGGTATTGATTCCTTCATTCGGCAAATATTTATTAATCATTTTCCACATGCAAGCGCTGTGTGACAAGGCCAGTCAAACAGAGGATGGTTTTGACTCGAGTGAGGCTTGGAGTCTACTTGAGGAAAATACAAGTAAATGGACAATATTTTGAAGGATGATGAGGAATTTACTAGATGCAGAAGTCAGTGGGGGGATGAGGGAAGGAGGTAGTTACAGGAAAGGATAGAGAGAATTCTGGCTCCACAAGTCCCCTCCTGTAGGATTGCGCCGCCTCTGCAGATGAAGAAACCGAGACCAGGGAGGTTTGGCAACTTGCCCAAGGTCACACAGCTGGTAAGTGGCAGAATTGGTATTCAAACTCTGCCTCTCCACACCTCTCAAGTCCAAAGCCCAGAATGACCCCCTAAAAGAAATTCAGCAAAAAATATGAAGCTACATCATTTCAAAGGAAACTTTGAATTCTGTATAAATGTACCATGTTCAACCTGGGCACAAATCAAAGCATGGGAAAGTTAGACAATAATCTCAAACTGCTTTATACCCATTTAACTAGCCAGAAACATTAATAATCATGCATGACGCCATCTAATTTGTGTCACTCAACTGTCATTAATATACTGTTGGTCATATTGTAGATTTACATAAATCTTTTAGAAAGCAATATAATATTATATATCAAGTCATAAAAATGTGGTTCAGTGGGTTAAGTGTTTGCCTCTGGCTCAGGTCAAGATCTCAGGGTCCTAGGATCGAGCCCTACATCGGGATCCTGGCTCAGCGGGGAGTCTGATTATCTCTCTCTCTCCCTCTTCCTCTGACCTTCACCCCGCTTGTGCTCTCTCTCTCTCTCTCTCTCAAATAAATAAATAAAGTCTTCTTTTAAAAGTGTCCATCTTCCTTTACCACCTCAGGAATTTATTTTAAGAAAATATTTCAAAAGTAGACCCAAAGTTCATCATTGAAACTATCTTTACTAGTGCAAAATGGAAAACACCCTAAATGTGGAATAATAGGGCAATAGTTTGGTACACCATCATACAACACCTCAATGGAATATTCCATAGTCATTTAACATGATCTTTATGGGGATTATGTAACACCATGTGACTGTCACATAAAAAGGTAGAATATAATACACTATTGACATTTATGAGGAATATGGCCTAATATCGTTGCAAATTCCAGGATAAGTGAAAATCACTGTAGCATATAATTTCCTCCTTTAAAATGCAGAAGCTAAAAATATTAAGTAACCCCTTAAGACCCTTCATGTACCCATGAGCTCAGAATTTGCTCGTAAAGCTATAAATATAAATTCTGCAAATAAATAAACCCTAGATTGTATTATATCATATTACTAGTGTACTTAATACAAATTTACTGAAATCTGCAAAGAAACAACATGTTTATCACTTCATGAGAATTCCTTGCAAGCCCCTATATGCAACACAAAAGCTATATGGTGCCTGGGTGGCTCAGTGGTTTAAGCCTCTGCCTTCAGCTCAGGTAATGATCCCAGGGTCCTGGGACACTCTCTGCTTAGCAGGGAGCCTGCTTCCTCCTCTCTCTCTGCCTGCCTCTCTGCCTACTTGTGATCTCTGTCTGTCAAATAAATAAATAAAATCTTTTAAAAATTTTTTAAAAAGCTGTATGGAAAGGCAGCTGCCCGATGCTGTGGGCTGGGCTTGTTTGCTCATTGCGGAGTCCTGCCTTCTCAGGACAGTTTTGAAACGCAACTATTTCAAAATCAAATCCCTGCAAAATGACCACTTATTGCAATCTTGGAAGTTCCAGGCAAACCATTGAAACTGAGAATGTCAAATTCAAGAATGTCAACAGTCTACTACCGTCCCTCACCACAAACGTGTTATGATTTACAACTATTTGAAAATGTAGACATAGAGTCGATGCTGCTTGGAAACGCAAAGACTGTTTCGTTTGGGTGAAAGAATTCTAAGTAATATTCTCCTTTTAAAGCATTTATTAAGCATTATATTGTTGCTTTACTAAAGGTGAAGTTCGCACAATGCTTTATTGCTGTACAGCCAAATTCTTCTAGGTTGCACTCCATTGCCTTTAGCTCGTTGGTATTTTATAGTTTTTAATGGATTACAATAAGGGGATCCAGACTGGAGAATTGGCAGGAACTGGCCACAGAACTAACCACATCATGCTTCCTATGGCATTAAACTAGAGACGTCAAAGGCACGAGTGTCTTTGTACCCATGAACACTGCTACAAAGCCCCATACTTGGACTTCAAAGCTGACTTTCAGTCAGTCAAATAAAGGAACGTGCCTATGATTCCTGAACCCCCACGGATTGATTTGACAGGAGCCATGTGTTATGCCCGGAGCTCTATCTACATGACTCCAGGACAAAGGGAGGGAGGGAGGTAAACGGAAAGCAGGAGGAAATCATTCTGTATTCATTCTAACAAGCACTGGAAACCAGTGTTCTTTTTCTTGTTTTCACAGCTCTAGGGGTCCTTCTGTCTGTCGCAGGCAAGTCACCAGAGACGGAAGGGGAGAGGCAGGTGGAGAAGGTGAGAGGCTCAGCCTACACATCAGTACTGGAAACAGCCAGAAGCCGGACCTGACGCTCCTCCAGGGGACTTGGTCAGACAGCATCATCTAACTGCAAAAGCAGATGCTTTCTGCTTTTGCAGGAGGGGACAGAGAGGGGACAGCCACCAATGTTCAGGTGCATGAACTTTGCAATCTGTAAAAACTCATAATTTTTTTCACCTCGTAGAAATAAAGATTAATAATGCAAAGAAAGAAATTCTGGTGTCCAAGGATAAACTGAAAACAGCCTAAGAGAAACACCAGTAACAAAGATTAGTTGGGATGGGGAACAGCAGATATCAGCGTATTTAGCTTAGATCTTGAAAATTGTGAATTTTCTGTGAAATCCGATATCCACTTTTCAAATAATGGAGCTTCATAACATCTTTAAATCTTGCATTTGTGCATTTTTCTTATCAACCAAATAAATCCAATAGAGAAATGGGGTGAAGGCTTAGGACAAGATGAGAGGAGACAATTTAGTTATGCAAGATAAATGAGTTCTAGAGATCTAACACACAGTATATAACGACAGTTAACACCATATCATACGCTTGAATCTTCTAAGAGGATAAATCTCAGATTAAATCGTCTCTCCACACGCACAAACACACACAAATGGTAAACATGTAGCGGTAACTGTCACCTATGCTAATTACTGCTTCTCAGTGCCCATTTCTCAAGGTATATGTATATCAAAGAATCAAGTTGTACCTGTTAAATATATATAATTTTATATATCAATAACATCTCAATGAAGTTGATTAAAACAAAAGAGAGAGGAGAAAAGAACATTTTAGGAGTATTAACACCTCATTCTTGGCCAAACTCTCTACCATGGCTGGAGTGCAGGGCAGTGAAGAAAAAGAATGAGGCAGGCAAGGTTGCAGCTCAGAGAGCTCGGGCTTCTACAGTTAGTATGCCCCCCCCCCACCCTCGCCCACTAAGGAACTCAACCAGCAATGACCATCCCCATTGATCAGGCACAGCCAGTCTTCATCTCTCCCGACTTGCAGATCCAGTGTCTTACAAATGAAGACCTGGGAATGCAAACAAGTTAGGTAACGGACTGCAGTGGGCAGCGAGCTCTGGGGTTGACTTCCTGGCAGCTGCCACTCCACACCAGTGTAAAGCAGTCAGGCTCCCAGGATCCCCAGCCAAGAACCACTTTGGGAATGTTCCGGGAACATATTTCTGCCGGTGATCTCCTGGGGGAAGCTTCTGTCTCTTGAGAGACCATCCCAGTCCAGAGGAATGCTCTCTTCATCCTTGGGCAAGGATGTGATGCCTCTTCTCCCCAGCAAGCATCACTCTTGGGGTGAGGGAAAAGACAGCAAAGGTCCTGGGTGGCATTACTGAGCTGCCCGCCCCCACCGCCCCAGCCAGCCCCACCTCTGCACTTCATGGGAATGAGATGATAAATTTCCTGAGTGTCTACACAAGCATGAGTCACATTCGATTTCCTTTTCATCAAAACCATCCTGGCAGATGCAAAAACCCAGAATCTCAAATCAGGTCTGTCTGATGACCAAGCACATACCCATTCCAAAAGTTTTCTAGTCCGAGATGCTGTTTCTGGCGGTGTCAAGTCTCCAAGGATCTCCAGCCCGGTAACTGTAGTGCTAGAGTCAGATAGATTAAATTGAGCTCTGCCACTGATTATCTCTGCAATCAAAGGCATGTTACCACTCTTCCTTATGCCTTTTACCTCGTCTGAAAAGTGGGAATAACGTTAGTGCTTGCCATAAAGGATGTTTAAAGACTAAAGGACATTTCCATATAGTAAGTACCCCATGCCCACTAGGTGTCATGAGAAAGAGGGCCTTGTGACTTTTGGTACCTAGGTTTTTTATAGAATTTTTATGTTTTGAATAAAGTGATGTTGTTTTCCCCAGATAGATGAAATCTGTGTCATAATTAAAATAGTGTTTCCTTAATGTTTGTCCCTCTCTGAGTTTTCAGCTTTTTTTTTAAGATTTTATTTATTTATTTGACAGAGAGAGATCACAAGTAGACAGAGAGGCAGGCAGAGAGAGAGATGAGGAAGCAGGCTCCCTGCCGAGCAGAGAGCCCGATGCGGGACTCGATCCCAGGACCCTGAGATCATGACCTGAGCCAAAGGCAGCAGCTTAACCCACTGAGCCACCCAGGCGCCCAGTTTTCAGCTTTTTAATTAGTGACTGTCCTCATTCTCTTTCGGGAAAACAACATCATTAAAGAAAACATTTAAAATGTCACCCATAATATCACACTACCTAATTAAACTATTTTTGCTCCTTGATATTACCTCTTACGTGTAATACTTACATATCCACAATTTGCAGTGTTTGTTTGCTGTTATTTTTATGTAAGTCACAGCACATTTCTCTGTATTCATACACATTCTTTATAAGTATTCGTTTTAATAGTTTTATGATATTGACGTAGCCTATTTCACCCAACACTCTCCTAACATTGGTATTTTGTACACAAATTGCTTCCTTATTTTTTTATCTTAAAGATAATGCATCAGTAAACATTTTTGTTTATCTATTCTTTGATTTCTGTGAACTATTTCCTTAAGAGAAATTCCAAGGGGTAGAGTTACTGTGTCTTGGGTATGTATTGTCTTTATGCCTCCTGCTCTATAATTCCTTCCAAAAGGATTGTTCCAGTTTGCAACTGTAAACTTTATCTTAACTAGTCAGGACTGAAATTGAGTTCCTCTAAGCAGTTACTTGGTTTGAAACATCACAGAAGTCTTTGTACTTTGGTGAAATCGGTATTTTGATTGCCTTGCCTGGTTTCAAGCTTTATAAGTCAAGTTCTGCTTTCTTGCTTTGATAGTTCCCCCTTGAACCAATCAGTCTCCACCCCCCCCACCATAGGCCATGAACTTTTAAAAGCCTGTCCGCTTTTATCTCCTTGTCTCCCTTCACGAATCTAATTGGATTGATACAGACCCCCAAGGATTCGTAAATGGCTCAAGGACACCATTTTAAATGGATAATCTAACCCAACTTCATACTTCCTGTGAGAGGCACAGTACTAGTCTGGGAGTGAAGTGGTACAATCACTCCACCCTGATGGGGTAGCACTGATGTCCCCAGGTCCTTGGAAACCCACTGACCACTTCATGAATGCCTGGGACATGAATTGGGAAGTAACTAAGAAAAATGCATCCCACGTAAAGTTTAATGTGGACCCTCCCTCACTCCTCCATTTAGCAAAAAATAACTACCCCCCTTTTCCTCTGGAGCATGGAAAAGGGTTTGACTATGCCAGGATGAGTCTCTTGGAGGTGTGTATTTTTCTCTGGTTTGCAGTTTACCTGACTCATGGGCAGTCATAGACTGTCATAGATTCATGGACCTCTGTCATAGACAAGGCAGGTAACACAGCCCCCAATGCTCTCAAAAGGACTTTGTCTGGCTTGCTGTGAGGTCTTTCCATCTTCTCATGTTTCTAATGATGAACAACCCTAATCTAAATGCAGACTCTAAAACACAAGGTGCTGTGACTAGGTTCTGGAGGAGTCATTCAGAGGAGGCAAAGCAGGCTTATGTTCATTTTTCCCCTCCAGACTATCACACACATGAAAACACATCATTTAAATGTTCTGATAGAATTCCCAAAGTATGTCTAGAGATCTAGTGGAGTTCCAAACGCCAGGTTAAGGAATACTTCAAGTTTAAGGATCTAGACATTGTTTTTCTGTAAAATAAGTTTTTTCAGATAGTAAATAGTTTACATTTTGAAGCCCATATGGTCTTTGTAGCAACTACTTACACATACCAGTACAAAAGCAGCCATAAATGATTATAAACAATAGGCACCACCATGTTCCAGTGAGACTTTATTAGCATAAAGAAGTCCTGGATTTGGCCCCAGGGCCAGAGTTTGCCAATTTTGATCTAGTATGTGATGGTAGAGTGGGAAGACCACCCACCAGCAGCTCTGTACTCTTGCTATCTGCAATTTGTGTTTGCAAGCCCATTTCCATAGATGTCTATATTTGTATGTCATAGGATTTAGGATGTAGATATTGATCCATTCATTCAAACTATGTGAGTTTTTCTTGCTACCTACTGTATGCTGTCACACAACACTGTTGTCCTTAATTTAGTCCTATCTCTATTAAATATAACCCAAGACTGCATTTTTTTGGTGATATAGGTAGGATTAGTAAAGAAAATTTAAAAGCTGAACAGTGGCAGACAGAATAAATCAATTTTCAAGAACTTCTGATGAATAATTAGATCCAGTCTCCTCTTTGAGATCTGAGCAGATGGACTGGAATGGCTTCTCTAGGGATCAATGAAGAATTGAAGGCAAGAAAGCTATCAGATGTAGGAAAGCATGCTGAGCTCGAAACTGGTGACCAGTACTGCAAATATTTGACAGTGTGATCTTCCCTGGGGCAAGCTGTTTCATTTCTCTGGGACTCACTTTCGCCTTTGATAAAACAAGGGATTGGGATTAGGTCCACTGGATTAGATGAGTCCCAAATCTGCTCAAGCCTTGAACCCTTAAAGTTTTGTGTCAACCAGTCAATGCTGAGAGGCTTCTATTATTCCAGAAAACAAGCAATTTAGAGAGATTTCTTCCCTAGTGGAGCTCAAAAACACGTCCTGGGAAGACCCCTCATCTGACTGTCACCTAAAACTAGGACATTACATTCATCTTGGGAAACTCGATGATCATGAAAATGGACCTGGCTTAAAAAGTCTTCCACCCGGGGCGCCTGGGTGGCTCAGTGGGTTAAAGCCTCTGCCTTTGGCTCAGGTCATGATCTCAGGGTCCTGGGATCGAGCCTCGCATCGGGCTCTCTGCTCAGCGGGGAGCCTGCTTCCTCCTCTCTCTCTCTGCCTGCCTCTCTGCCTGCTTGTCATTTCTCTCTGTCAAATAAATAAAATATTTTTTAAAAAAAAGTCTTCCACCCACTGTGGAAAGCAGGCATGCCCCTGCCAACTGCAACCCAAGGCAGAGAGTGGAAGTGGAGGCACATGCCATGGGAGTAGGGAGAGGCGGCATAGGCCCTGACTGGAAGCGGAAGCATTAGAACTAGGCCCCGTGGGGTGAGCAGATTTTAGTAAACCTGGAAGTGGGCAGCATTAGAAAGCTTTGCCAACAGAGGGTAATTCAAACGCAGAAAGCAGAAACACAGTGGAAGAATGGAGGCACCATCCTGAGCCATGTTCAGAGTCTGGTCCCCTTTTTGAGTGAGTGTGTTCACCGAATCCCACTTCTGTTGCTGCTCATGTCCAACAGTTTAGCGACAGTAACTGTGTCACAGCAAACGGGCACAGAGGAATTTTTTACTACACACCAATTTTTTTTTTTTTTTTTTGAGTACGGCTTTTGGTTTATACCTTTTGGTTGGCTGGTTCTTCATGATCATGGCTCCATGGTTTCAAATAAAGTCAGGTTAAAGTGAGGGTATAGTGACTATGGTAAATACAATGACTCCAACAACCACAAGGAATCACGTGGGCAAGTGAAGTATCAGAAATGCAGGCACGTGGATCTACTAATAAGCCCAATACTGGCAATTTAGTTTCAGCAAAGCCTCACCCAACATATGAAATGAATGTTATTAACCTGAATGCTATTGATATGTTTGTCTTATTTGTATTTAATTAGATTTTTAATGGCTGTTTCCCAAATAAAAGCCTACAGAATGTATATCTACTTTTATATTTTTACATGTGTATATATTTATATAATATTATCACATAATATTAATATATAATGTTACTGTATAGATATTATATTTTGAATTTTTTTTTAAGATTTTGTTTGTTTATTTGACAGAGATCACAAGTAGGCAGAGAGGCAGGCAGAGAGAGAGGGAAGCAGGCTCCCTGCTGAACAGAGAGCCCGATGCGGGGCTCAATCCCAGGACCCTGGGATTATGACCTGAGCTGAAGGCAGAGGCTTTAACCCACTGAGCCACCCAGGTGCCCCATATTTTGAATTTTTATATAACCCCCTATAAAAAGAATTTGAGTCAAGCTTGGAGTCTCAATTTTTCTGGATATCACATTATATGAACGTAAAGTTTATTCCTTCATATATCAAAAGGAGATGGCAATCATTTATTTTGCGGGGCTATTAAGAGGATGAAAAGAGGTCTGCAAAGTTTAAACTGCTATGTAACATCAAGGAGATAAAACACTATTTATTACGAAACAGACACGAGTGAAAAACCGAAACAGCTGTCCAGTATCCTCTTCTCAGCCTACATAATCAGAGCTCTTGGCAAAAGGGTTTTTATGGGTAAAAAGCAATGGCTCACAGTTCAGATGTGTCCCCTGGGGAGTCCTATATATGCAGCAAAACGCTCCCTGCCTGCCTGCCTGCATCATTATCCCTGTAAGTCGCAGATGCTCATGAGTTAATTCAGGGCTCCTTTTAGCCCTTTAAAACAAAACCCAGCCCAGAGTAAATGCAGAGCCCACCTCATGAAGCTGAAGCCTCGCAGAACTGTTTGCCACCAGCTGGTGACAGAATGCATCTTGAAATCTAAGCTGGAAAGCCTTTTGACCAAGGCAGGTGGACAAGATTTTCTATAGAACATTCTTTCGAATCAAGAAATCCAAATAGGATGCATCTCCCAAAACCCTCCATTCCAGCAGGGCTCAGAGACGAGTGCATGCAGGACTCACAAGCGGGCATGTGTCCCACTCAGACCATGAAGGACAGTGATGGGGTTGCAGGATTTCCGCATGAAGTTGCTCACTGGTACCCACGCACTAGCATTTACTGAAGAGCGGTGGGTCACTGCCACCAGCGGCAATGAAATCTGGAGAGGTCAAGAATTAGCTAGTAATTTCGGGAGCTTGAAGTTTTCTCTCCAACACCAACATGGCAACTCTTTATTCAAGGTTAGTCAGTTCCCATCTCGTGGGTGTCTGGGGAATGACCGGTACCGAAGTTTTTTTATTTCCAGTTGCCCTTTTTCAATGACAGAGGCATTTTCCTAGCTGACCAAAGTTTTTAGAATCTTTTTGAACTTCACAATAAAGTGGAATTGTGATTTTTAACTTAAGATAGATACCTCTGAACTATTATGCTGGACATTTTGTTGCAAGTCCAAGTCCCTGAGCAACGTGAGTCCTTATAATTACCGTTTCCTTCGTTCTTCTCCCATGCCCGACAGCTTGCTCTGGCTAATACACTCTCCTCAACCAGTATGCTTTTCCAGTTCACCCCGGGGGGAAAGTCTGAGCCCCTGGACCATCACAGCTTGTCAGGAGCTATCTCTTCTCCATCTCTCACTAGGACCTCTTTCCCAGGTGGGTGGGAAGTGATTGGGTTTCAAAGCCCCTTCTTATGGCCTGCTTTCCCAGACTGCTCATGGCACCAACTCTTGGAAGTTGGTAGTAATACTGGATTCTTCAGAAGCAGACTTAGGAATGGGGTTTGGCACACAGCGTATTTATTTATTAGGAACCGAGAGCTGTGGAAGTGAGGGGGAGGGGGTAGGATTGGTCAGAGGGGAGAATTCAAATCAGTATATGCCCAATGAAACTTTGACCACAAGGCAAGGAGCTCAAGAGTGCACAAGACCTATAGGGGCTATCCCACATGGGGCTGAAACGGCTGGGTCCCTATGCCTGCCACAACCAGTCCATGGTTAGTCTGCCATTGGATGAGATGGATCAGCAAAGATGGAGGCCTGAAGACGCCGACAGCTGAGGAACCAGTCGCTCCTATGAGGCAACAGAGAATCTCAGCACCTCTCTCTTCAGCTGTCCCTACCTGACTTCTCTTACTCACAGCCACCCCAGCTGTGGGCCCCCATGGCTCACCTGGGTCATGACCCAGACCCTCGTCCCAGAGAAGTATGAGTCCCCACTGTGGAGATGCTCTCCTCTTGGGCCTCTACTCTTTTAAATTTCATCATCTCGTCATCCCTTTCTAAAGTGAGATTTCAGTTTTTAAAATGGAGTTTGAGAAAAGTCAACCCTTAAAGCAGCACCCTGCCCCCGGAGCCCCTTCCAAATCCTACAGTGATCCTTGGGTGTGAGTCTCTGCATTTCCCTCTAATTGTTTATTCCCAGGAAGGCCCAGCCTTTCCCACCACGGGCTCAAAGGAGGCAAAAGGAGACCCAGCAGGATATGAGAAGTACTATTTTCACTCTGGAGGACTGGAGAAACAAAAAAGCTACCTGCATAGAAACTCACAAGAAATCCTGTAAAAGCTCTCTCATCATGAAAAATGTCTCGTTCAATTTAGCATTAAAATAATATTCCAACAGAATGGTTTACGGGAACAGTCCTTTATTGTCTTTGAAATGCCTTTCTAGAGCACTGTTATATCTCAAAATCCTCCCATCATCTCTTTGAGGGGAGATGCCATTATGTTGCCAGCTTTTCAGTAAAAGAAACAGAAGTTCAGAGTGGCTCGGCCACTTTTTCACAGCCCGTGTGTGGAGGGAGTCTGAATACAGAGGCCTTACCATCTTCTGGGGACGATGGGGCCCCATAGAGAAGTCTCCTTCCGTGCCCTCCTGCCACCACTGCCTTGCAGGGCCAGGGTTTCACCAGTGGCCTCACCAGGAGAGGAGATGGTGTAGCACCTTTCTTGACCTCTGTCGGTGCCTCCAAGGGCCCCCCAGCAAGTGCAAAATAGTGTACTTGCTTTGGGAACCCCGCTTCGCCCAGAAATGACCTCTGTGCCCCTCCTGTGTATTGACAGGGCCTCTCCTGGGGTTTCACAGCCCGGATTTACAGGCCCCGTGTGACAGTCCCTGCACGGGTGAAGGCCTGTGGGAGCTTAGATGGAGAACCCTCTGGAACCCACTCGTCTCCCACAGCCTACTGCCAGGTAGCTGAGAATTTTCTCAGGAGACAAAACTGTCCTCCCCTCCTTCTCAACAGCTCAGTAAGGCCTGACAGCAAATGTTCTGGCTCTTAGAGGCTCCCCACGGTTCTGGAGGAGTCCCGGCTGGGGTCCAACGTGCACCTGCTCCATAGAAAGCCTTGGAAGGTGACTGCCTTTTTCAGGAAGGCCTCTCCTACACCTCCCCAGAGCCTCCCTCAGGACTGCACCTTGGCGCTTTCCTCGCTGCTCTGATAAACTGCGAATTCCCCTGGGAAGAGGTCTATTTTACAATTTTATCAGCCGTTTTATTTTAAGATGACTACATTTCAGAATCTGTCCTGGGAATAGTTGGGGCAGGAAAATGCCTTGTGTGTGGAATTGCACACTCCCCTCAGAAAGGGAAACGTGTCCTGCAGAAAGGCCTAGCTGAGAGGAATCAGAGGGTTGGAGTCTCCCACTCAGGGAGGACGGCCCTTCGGTCCTGTTGGCTGCGGGTTTGGGGTTCTCTTGGAGAAGACAGAGTGGCCAAGGGCTCGTGCTTTGCAAGCAACAGAAAACTTGGGTGGCTTAGCTCAGTGGGAAGGAGTTTTTGGAAGTGTTGGGGAGAAGACCAGAGGGTAATGGGTCTGAGAATCTGAGTGCACAGCCACCAACCCACCACAGGGACGATGGAATTAGGAGCTCACTCTGCAAAGTCACGTGAAGTCCCCAAGCTTCTGCAGGCCTCCCTCCGCGGCCACTGTCATCTCCACCCAGGACATGGTGCAGGGGAGAAATCCCCCCAGAGCACTGGGCAGTGTCCTGGTGGCAAATGTTCCCCCAGAGAGGGGACGCTCTCTTCCTTACCTCTCTTTTAAGAGGAGGAACTTCACTGAAGAAAAACTTTGCCCTTCTATATACCAGATGGATTTTAATCTCCAGTGCAAACGGGTTCCAGCAGAAGGCAGTAGAGATGGAACAGATTTAAACTCAGACAGAGTGGCTCAAATCCTGGCTCAGCCACTTACTGGCTCCATGACCTCGGGCAACTGTTTTAACCAGTGAGGGCCTCAGTTTGCTCATCCATTAGATGAGGGTAACATTTTGTACCTCCCAAAGTGGTTAGGGAGAGTTAAAAAAACAAAAATATAAAAGAGCTGGCCCAAAGCATGAATTTGATAAATGCTCTTTCTTCTTTCCTCCCTCTCTATCCCCATTCTCTGCACGTCATTGGCCCCTTACATGTCCAGCCTGGGGCAAGGTGTGGACCATTCTCCACAGTGACGAGTGTCTTGTTAGGTGGAGGGAGTGGAGTTGAACCCACATCAGCCTTTCTGCAGAAGGAATCTTCTGGAATCTAGAACTTAGACCCCAAAGGCCCACAGGGGTGCTGACACACACCACCCGGGGGCCTTCCCGAGCCAAGAACACGGAGAACACCCACCCCAGCAGCCCGTCAGCAGAGAGAACTCCAGTCCAAGTTATATGGCTCTGTAGACCAGGTGAAAACTCATCTTGTGAAACCACAAAAACAAAATGGGGGGGGAGGGGGCACCTGGGTGTCTTAATTGGTTAAGTGTCTGCCTTTGGCTCAGGTCATGATCTCAGGGTCCTGGGATCGAGTCCCACATCAGGCTACCTGCTTGGCAGGAAATCTGCTCCTGCCTCTCCCTCTCCCTACTTGTGCTTCTCTCTCTCCTTCTCTCTCTAATAAAGAAATCAAATTAAAAAAGCAAAAAAACCAGAATCAAGGAAGGACAAGTGACTTTTCCCCAGTCCAGCATTCCTAACTCATTAAACCGAACAAAAGATCTACTTCTTAATTTTTCAACCTGGAAAATGTATTCTTCTCTTCCCACTGGAAAGAAAAAGGCACTGCCTAGAGAAAAAAGGCTTCCTTTCACATTTTCTTTACAGGATGAAAGTCTGAAAGTGAGCACAAGCAAACAGAATGCTGAAGAAAACCCTCAAAGGGCTCCCCGGCAGAACACGTCTGGGGAGAAAACCGTATCCAAGACAATATACGTGCCTCATGTTTGAGAGCATGGTGGTCACACCCCAGCCCTGAAGGTAGATGAAATATTTCTATGTCTGTAGTTTTTCACGACAGTCCTGATCTCAAATATTCCACGCCGTTGCCCCACAAACAAATATTTGTCCAGGTGATAAATTTGAATTTAGAAAACAGGGCCGGGTAAACACAGGCCTGCTGTGCTTAGAGGTTCCCTCAGTCCCAGCTTTAACCGTTGGGCCTGAAAAACTTGTTGAGACTCCTTGTGTGCCCTCCAGGTGCTAACAGGACACCAGGCCCTCAAGTTGGAAGGTGCTGCTTTCTCCAGAGAGCTGGAGGCCCAGGCCTTCTTCAAGAACACACACGTGCTCGTCTAGGGGAATGTTAGTAGTTACTGGGTCCCCGGAAAAATTTCCAACAGAGTCAGCCTCTGGGAACATTTAGTAGCAGTTTTTCTCTTGGTTTTGCTGCTTTGTTTTGTTTTATTTTGTTTTGTTAATTCTCACACTGAGCCTGTCAGGTCCTCTCCGGAGGTCAGGCCTCTGGGCCCCCACCGCCTGGATCGGGATTAGCTGTTCGGCTTCTAACAGATGAATGGCTCCCCCTTCAAGAACCAGTTCTCTCATCTTAAAGGCTATATTGGTGCCCATTTCTTTGAGAAAACTGTCCTGTAGCAAAACTTCACACACAAGTACACAAATTAGTTTACCCGGGGGCTCCTGGTGACTCAGTGGGTTAAGCATCTGCCTTCAGTTCAGGTCACGATCCCGGGGTCCTGGGATGGAGCCCACATCGGGCTCTCTGCTCAGTGGGAAGCCTGCTTCTCCTTCGACCCCTGCCCCTTCTTCTGTTTTATCCTCTTGCATAAATGATCTTGCTTTCCTTGGAAATATCATTTACAATTTCCTTACCAATTCGATGAGGATGTTGTCTTCAGTGTGCGTACCAGCAGTCACAATAGAAGCAGAATAAAGTGAATAACGGCTCTTGAAGTGGGGCCTGAAGCTCTCTCTCCCTAGGCCTAGAAGTTTTCATTTGAAGTACCTTTATCTTCCCAGCCAGACAAGTGGTTGCTTAGTAACTCGCCTTATCAATGATTTAGCTTTTCTCCTGATTTGCCTCCTAAGAAGATAGCACCTTTTGGTACTTTCTGTTTCTTCCTTCCCAGCTGTAATGAGAAACGATTTTGTAAAAGGTCATCGTCCAGAAATACATTCCCATTTATAAGCACAGCCTCTCACCAGCGTGCAACTGGATTGACGGTTATACAATAATGATTGTTATGCTTCCAATGAGGGTTCTCAAACGTTAGAACACATCTGAGTCTTCTGGAGAACTTTTTCAAAGTATAAAGGCCCAGGCGCGATCCTATTTCAACGTGCCTGAGGCGCTGTATTCTCTCCTCACCCGCCGGCGTTGGAGAACCACTAGCAGAGCCCGGGCACCTGCTACAGGCTTGCCGATGCCCGTCCAAATCGCATCAGTGCCCCCAGCTTCCCCATGGAGCTCGAGGGAGACTTCTCCACTGGAGCAAGGGGAGTGGCACCAAGGAGAAAACAAGATCCGAGGCTCGCTTTCTCCAAAGCTGACCTTTCAGTTAGCTAACAAATCTCAATTTGCCAGCAGGGTGTGAGACACTGAAATTCACTGCAAAGACAAAACTGCTGGGGTATTGTCTTCTTGGGGTGGGGGGGCGGGCAGGAGATCAAAGGACCATCTCCCCGGAGTAGGTTAAAGCAAGGATCTGGTGGCATAAAGGTAACTGGAAATTCCATGACCTTCAGAGAGAATCAGGCTTCTTCCTGGAATGGTGTGGGACATTTCCTCCCTCCTGCACTGGATCGAATAGGCCAGTAGGACAGAAATGCAACTTCCCTGCATACACACAAGAAATTAAAAATGTAGAGAAAGATGGTGGAGACAGGACGTACTCTAGACCCTGACAGAATTTCTGCTTCCACGTTAATCTCCCCTCAAAAAGAGGAAACTGATCCTTTTTTTAAATTTGCTTTGCTTTTTTTTTTTTTTTTAAAGGAAAGAAGTTCACTAAACTATAGTTTTAAGATGAGGTGCCTAGGGGTGCCTGGGTGGCTCAGTCGGTTAAGCATCTGGCTTCAGCTCAGGTTATGATCCTGGGGTCCTGGGATCAAGCCCCACATCAGGCTCTCTGCTCAGCGGGAGCCTGCTTCTCCCTGTCTCTCTTCATGCTGCTCCCCCTGCTTATGCTCTCTCTCTGTGTGTGTCAAAGAAATAGATAAATCCTTAAAAAAATAATAAAAATTTTAAAATAGAGGTGCCTGGAAAACAGGTGTCATCCTTTCCTCAGCCGGAAAGACCCACTTGCCACAAGGCTCATGGCCCAGGTGGAACCACCTCTTGGCCTCCTTGGCATCTTCACCAATCACAGGAAACAGAGCTTTGCAGAGAAGACAAGAAAAAAGCTGGAGTCGCTGGCAACTCTGTTCAGAAACAACCAAGACTCTAGACTTCATTTCCACAGGTTCGGGGACCCCTGGGCTAGAAACTCATACTGATGTCATAGCAAGAACCTGGGTTCCGGAGGCTTCAACTTTGCACAATGGAAATAAAGCTTTACGACAGAGTCTAGAAGGGGTCATCTTGTACAGGAAACACTTGTATAAACATTATCATTTGCTGCTTCATGACTAGAGAAGAAAGACTGACAAATCCAAGGCTGCGCATCAAAATACAGAAGGAATGGCTTTGAGTTTATGCAGAACTGAGTCTAAGACCTGGCTTCACCACCTTCCAACTGTGTGATCTCAGGAAAAGTTGTTTAGCTTGTCCAGACCTCAGTTGGCTCATCTGTAAAATGAGGCAGTGAAAGTATCTGCCTCGTTGGTTGCTGGGAGGATTAAATTCAATGAGATGATGCTTGGAACATGGCTCCCGCACAAGGAATGTGCTCAGGGTCAGTTGCCATTTTGGATCTATAAGGAAACAAGATCACTTTTTTATACTTTAAACAAATTTCTCAAGTCATTGGAGGGCTGGTAATTATAAGAAAGAAAGTAGAGTCATGGAAGGTGGTGGAAGTATCCTACCTGTTATTCCATGTAAAAATAAAATGTATGGGAACTTAATCCATTATTTATTGAGTATCTGAACTACGTGTCCAGGACTCTACTTGGCATTACTGGGGAATCAAATATGGTCCCTGCCCTAGAAGAGGCTACAATCCGTTTGTGTGGACATACCATACAACAGTCTAACAGTACAAAGAAAAATTAAGTATAAAACCAAAAGATATGTTCAGTGGAGAAAGAATGAGAAAAATGAGATCAGGCCAAGCTTGGGAAATGCTTTTTGAAGGTAGTGGGTTTGGCTGAAGGCTTGAGTAGTAATTAAGATGCCTCACATCTCTGTTCTCATCAGTCTTCATGGGACATCCAAGTCTCTAGGCCATGGCCACCTCCTGGACAGGTGTGTACACCTCTCATGCCGGCTCAGTCTCACCCTTCTCCTACCCTACCAAACCCTTCCCTTGTGCCCTCAGTTCTCATAATGTGCAACACTGAAATCTAAACCTCCTCTCTGAAAGACCTTGTCACCTTCTTGCCCCAACTGTGTCTAGCTCCCTCCTAAGGAGGCCAATTCTCCAGCAGCCCTCTCAAGCAGCAACCCTTTCTCGCACACACACCCCCACCAAGTTCTCCACCTGGCTGGGGTCCTTGGAACCTCCTCTGGCTTCTCATTCCAAAACTCCAGCAAGTCTAACGTGCATACTCTCAGTCAAGAACACTTCGTTGTGTCAGCTGCACACGGCCTGGGCTCATCCCCATTCCTTGAAGGTTCTAGCATTGGGAGGATGGTTATTCTCCTCAACATTTCTCCTGTGGTAGAACAATGCCACACACACACACACACACACACATGCACGCACACACGTGAGCGCACACACAAAGATATCCATGTCCTAATCCTTGGAACCTGTAAATATGTTACCTGGTGAGAGGGCTTGAATTCCGTTTTCCCCAAATTCCTACGTTGAGATGCTAGCCTCAGAATGTGACTGTATATGGAGATAGGGCCTTTCAAGAGGTGATCCCATGAAAATGAGTCACTCAGGTTGAGCTGTAATCCAATCTAACTGGCATCCTTAAAAGAAGAGGAAATTGTGGACCTACAGAGAGACATTGGAGATGTGCACACTAAGGAAAGACCACAGAAGGACATAGTCATCTGCAAGGCAAGGAGAGAATCCTCAGGAGAAACCAAAACTGCCAACACCTTTACCTTGGACTTCTAGTCTCCAGGACTGTGAGAAAGAAACTCCTCTTGTAGGAGCCCCCCAGTCTGTGGGCTTTTGTTATGGGATCATGAGCTGGCTAACACACATGGCCAAGGAGAGCTAAGACTGTAGATGAGACTAAGACTGCTAATAGGTTGGCCCTAAAAAAGAGAGATTATCCTGGATTATCCAAATGGGCCCAATTATGAGCATCCTTAAAAATGGAAGAGGGAAGCAGAGAGGTCAGAGTGGTACCACGAAGGAAAGACACAGCCCACCATGGCCGGCTTTGAAGAGGAGAAGGGGCCACAGACCGAGGGTTGTGCAGGCGGCCGCTAGAAGTTGGAAAGGGCACGGAAACAGATTCTCCTCTGGAACCCCCAGAAAGGAACACAGGCCTGCCAACACTTTGATTTTATTCCATGAGACTTGTGTTGGCCTTTTGCGGAAAAGTAAGAGAATCAATTTGTGTTGCTCAAACCACTACATTTGTGGTAATTTGTTACAGCAGCAAGAGGAAGCTGATACAACTCTAGTCATAAGCTCTGGTGATTCTAACATCTGGGCTAGAGTACACAATCCAACCTATATAGTCCAGTCCCTCTGTCCCTTGGCTTCCTCTCTTCCATAGGCTCCATTCCCACCATCTTGTCACTGCCTATATTGGTAAGCTGTCCACATCTCACTTTCAAACCCCACACACACTCTCCAACCTCCGCTTGTTATCTTTCTGACTCACTCCCTCAGGTCCTGACCCAGACTCCAACATCCTGCAGCTGCACTCACTTTCCCCAGCTGAGGGGCATTGGCCATAAACACGGCCATCCCTTACATGCATGCAGCCTTACCATCTTTACTAATTTTTTTAAAGATTTTATTTATTTATTTGACAGAGAGAGAAGGAGAGAGAAAACACAAGCAGGGGGAGGGGCAGAAAAAGAGGGAAAAGCAGGCTCCCTGCTGAACAGGGATAACATAACATAACATCCCAGGATCCTGGGATTATGACCTGAGCCGAAGACAGATGCTTGACTGACTGAGCCACCATCTTTGTTTTTCCCTCTTTTGTACTCATGTGGAAGCACCAAGCCCCAGAAAGATCCTACACGTCACCTACTCCCAACCTGTATCCACGCATCCAAACATGGCTAGAAGACAACATTTGGCCAGGCTCCATGGTCTCAGTCTCAACCTGTGACTAATAATCCCCAAAAGGACCCTCAGTGCTGCCAGGCAATCCTACCACATTCCCCTCCATTCACTCTCGCATTCTCCAGAATGCGTATCTCATACCTGAATACTGACCTTGAGCTGTCACCTCTTCTAGAATCCTCCTAACCCCTTCCCTGGCCCCCTCAAGGCTGGCTGAGGTACCACTCCGCAAGGGTCTTAAAATATTCTAAGTGTTATTGCACTTACCGTCTTGAATTACAATTACCTGTGCACTCACTGGATGGTGAGATCCCTGAGGACAGAGACCAGGTGCTTTTCCAGGCCCTACCAGAAGCCCAGTGTCCAGAACAGGGCAGGTACCCAGTAAATGATTGGTGAGTGGATGAAGAAATGAATGAATGAACCAACAAACCAAGTGGAAAGACAAAGGCATGGAACGAGCCAGGTGACTTGCAACATTACATAGTAGTTTTTTTAAACTCTTTAAAACTTTAAAGTTTTTAAAACTTTAAAGTACTTTTTCCCAAAAGAACAGAAGCCAGAGTGGCTGGCTGACCTCCCAAGGCCGTTAGCGCCCTGGGCAAACATCCTGAGACAGTCGCTGGAAAGTGAGTTGGACATATTTGTTTAAACCAGGATAGATTTCATTTGGAGATGTTCTCAAGTCTGGAGTCATGAAATCTCAGAAGAGGATGGGGCCTTGGAGGTCATTTAATTTCATGCTCCGAGCTTGTCCAGCCTGACCTGAGGGGTGACCTCGGCTTTGGAGCAATATTGTTTGTTATCTTGGTGCATTTGTTTTTATAGCAATTATTTTTGAACCCAAGTTGTTTAAAACACAAAAAAGACACTGGAAAAGAAAAACATTCACCTTAGAGGAGGCCAACTGGCTACTTTCACACGTTTTCCAGATTTAAAAAATTAACAGGGAGCCAGAGGGAGTGGGGAGATGTGTGAACCGAAGTCAGGAAATCAAGGCCTATGGGGTCATGTGTGTACTTGTGCAAACCACTGAACCTTACTGAGGTTTCATTCGAGGCAACGGAGGCGACTTTATCCCCATTCTACCCCCGAGGCCTGACTGCATTAACTCATGCCCGGGACTGTGCTGTGCTCCCGGGAGAGTGGGTATGAGCAAAATTTAGACTGTTGTAAATAGTCCAGCCCCAGTGAGAAACGAATAGTCCTTTCTCATAATTTTTTTAAAAAATCATAAACCACATGATTTGACCCAGTCAAGTTGTGAAAAATGTCCCTTGTGATTTGGCCCCGCCAAGTTGTGAAAAATGTAGCTGACCGTCCCAAGACTTACAGGATAGCAAATGGAAACTTTGGGATTTGGGCTGCTTTTTGCTAGAAAGAAAGTCAAAGACAAAAATACAGAACACACGATTTCTCTGAGTCAGGACTTCGAGCTTCTCTCAATAACCATTTATTTGTGAGGAAAAAAACAAAGCAAAACAAAAATAGCAATATGTGTTCGGCACCTCCTGAGTGCCAGGCACAGTGCTGGGCCGGGCGTGGATGCCGTCTGCTAACGTTTCTAGTCCCCCTCCCAGGCAGGGGCAGGTTGGCTTGGTCAGTAAATGCTGGAATAAATGATACAGACAGAAGTGTTCAGTGGAGGTGACTGGGGAAATTATGAGCTGAAATTCAGTGCCACACAGAGCCAACGCATGAGGTCAGCCCCTGAGGAGAGGCCCCCCCAGACCCATCACAAACCGCCCAGACCAGAACTCTGCTGTCTGGGACCTGTGAGGCATGCGGAGTGTTTGCTGGTCCCCTCTCCTGACTGCAGAGGGGGCATCGCAAAGGAAAGTGTTCGAGCGAAACTCCTCCACCTTCGGGAACAGAAGAGATGGGAACCAGAACCCTAGTGGAGAAACCAGGCCCTCATGGACTCATGCTGCCTTTTCTGTTTTGCTCCTGTGGTTCAAGCACTTAATGGTTCTTCATAATCTGCCTGCATCATGGACACTCTGTGTTCTTGGGGGAGCTTTTTGCGGGAAATAGGTCTTCACATCCTGAATCAGAGGTGCAAAGAACAGTCTTCTCTTCTTGTGTCCAAAGACCCTTATAAACGCAAAAGGCATGGACTCCATCCATGGCAAATTTGAGCCTTAATGGCATTCTTTTCAGTTGTAAAGATAAGAGGATATAAGAGTTTAGTGGCTTCCTTGAGAGAATGATTCCTCCACTTATCCAAATATGGTATCTTAAGAAATCATCGCCTGGAAAAGTCTGGAACACTATGTACATCCCTTTCCTTCAGGAGCTTAGAACATCCCTAAGGACCATTGGAGGATGCACAACAAGCAGGCCAATCCATTTGCAAAGAAATCTCCACTGGACTACAAGGCCAAAGTGTTGGGAGCCCCTGGCATGTCACATACAGGGCACAAAGCCGTACCCAACAAAGTAAGATGACGGGTTAAATACAACACATATTTCTTAAGGATTTATTGAAATATAATTTAGATATTGTAAAATTGACCCATGTATAGTTTGATTATGAGGCAACCCGCACAGCTGTGTAACCATCACCTCAACCCACATATGGCTCACTCCCATCCCCTGAGGTCTTCCTCACACCTGTTTGGTGCTAATCCCCGCTCCCATTCCCACTCTCAGCCTACAGTTTTGCCTTTTCTAGAAATTTCGTATCAACCGAATCATGCAACATGGAGTCTTTTGTGTCTGGCTTCTTTCATTTTTAGTTTCTTCCACGTTGTTACATTTTAGTAGTTCATGTCTTTTTCTGCCAAGTAGTATTCCGTGGTATGAACACATCACATTTTGTTTGCCTGTTCTTCAGATGATGGACATTAGGACTTTGGGCTGTATAATAATAATATAATATATTATATTATATTATGGTAGTGTATTAATATATTATGTATAATGCTGCTCTGAGCATTCATGTACAAGTCTTTGGAGAGATGTTACCATGTCTCTTGAGTAGATACCCAGAAGGAGAATCACTGGATTGTAAGGTAAATTTATGTTAAGGTTTTTTTGATTTTGTGTGTTGTTGTTTTTTTTTAATGGGCCCCAGGCCCAACATGGGGCTCAAACTCATGACCTTGAGATCAAGGGTCACATGCTCTACCAACTAAAGGGAAGTAGGCACCCCTAAGTTTAAGTTTCAAAAAATAGCTGAACTGGGGGCACCTGGGTGGCTCAGTCGGTAAAGTGTCTACCTTCAGCTCAGGTCATGATCCCGGGGTCCTGGGATCAAGCCCCTTATCAGGTTCCCTGCTCTGCAGTAAGTCTGCTTCTCCCTCTCCCTCTGTGCTCTCTCTTGCTCTCACTCTCTATCAAATAAATAAATAAAAGTCTTTAAAAAAACCAAACAGCCAAACTGTTTCCCAAAGTAACTGTACCATTTTACATTATTACCAGCAGTGCAGTAGGGTTTCCGTTTCTCCACATTCTCTACAAAACTTGATTCCCTCTCAGTCTTTTTGATTACCAACCTTCTAGTAGGTATGTATTAGTATTAATTGTAGTGTTAATTTATATTTCCCTAATAACTGATCATGGTAAACATCTTTTCATATGCTTCTTTTTTTTTTTTTTTGGCCATCCACGTGTTCTTTGATAAAATGTCTATTAAATATCTTGCCCATGTATTTACTGGATAGTTTGTCTTATTGTTGACTTGTAGGAGTTCTCTTTATGTTCTGGAGGTTAAGTAGCTCATGAGAGAGACATGATCTGCAAATCTTTTCTCTTGGTCTGTGGTTTGCTTTTCACTCTCCCAGAAATGTTATTCAAATTGTCAAAGTTCTTAATTCTGATAAAGTCTACCTCTGCTTTTTTTTTCTTTTATGGATTATACATTTCATGTCATATTTAGGAAATTTTTGCCTAACCCAAGGTTGCAAAGATTTTTCTCCAATGATTTTTTTTTCTAAAGGTTTTATAGTTTGAGCTCTAACATTTCAATTTACGATCTATTCTGAGTTAATTCTAGTGTATAGAATGAGGTAAGGATCTACTATTTTATATTTGTTGCTGTTGTTTATTTTGCATATGGATATCCGATTTTTCCAGTACCATTTTGAAAAGACTGTCCTTGCTCTTTTGCACTCTTTTCAAAAATCAGTCAACCACAAATGTGTGGGTTCATTTCTAAACTCTAGTGTCTACCATCGACCTATGTGCTATCCATATGCAAATCCCACATGTATCTGATTACTGTACCTTGACAATAAGTTTTGAAATCAGATAGTTTAGGTCCTCCAACTTTTTTCTTCTGTTTCAAAATCATTTTGGCAATTTTAGGTCTTTTGCTTTTCCAGATAAGTTTTACGATGATCAAACAATTTTTTTTTTTTTGAGCACTACAGTTTCTACCTTATGGAAACAATTCTGCATTTCTTCCATGTCTTTTTTTTTCTGAGAAATCAGAATTCAATCTAGCTTGAACAAGACAGATTGTCAGTAGTGAGTGTAAAATGTTTAAGATTATGCCTACAGTCAAACAGGCACTAAAGAGAAATGAGCACTTCCCCTTTCTCTCTTCCACACCCTCGCTTGCCTTTCCACCCAAAGGTGGGAATCAGAACAACACAGGTTTAGATTCTGCCTCTGTAACTGACCACATGGACAATCTTAGGCAGTCCACTTACCTTCCCTGAGCTTAACTTCTATATCTGTAAAATAGAGATTACTATACCTATCTCCTAGAGCTATTCTGACATCAGTAATATGCCAGGTACGTAGAAAGGTTAGACAAATATGGTACAGGTGAGTAAATAAAGGGAGAGCTGGTGATTATTCAAGCTTTATGACAAAATGAACCCAAACCAGATATGCTATGGCTTCATGATTAAAGAAATATTTGGGAGAAAGAACTCATTTCCTTGTTTCCCGCCAAAATTCCTGGTAGGAAACAAACCTGATTCTACTTAACTTTGGCAACAGTAGAAAGGATATTCAGCACTCCTCCCTCAAGGGTCCTGGCTGAGAGATGTTCCAAATTCAGGCATCTGCTTTTCTCTTTCCTGTGTTCCCAATAATACCTTTGTGGCTCAGTACTGTCTTGAGTCCTGGGCAAGAGAAAGCATGCTCTTGGCCGCTAGGGTGGCCAGGGTTAGCAAATATAAATACAGGATGCTCAGTTGACTTTGAATTTCAGATAAACAATGAACAATTTTTAGTATAAGTACATCCCATGCGATTTTGAGGATATACTTGTCCTAAAACATTGGTCACTGTTTATCTGAAATTCAAACTGAACTGCATGTCCTGTGTTGTATTTGTCCCACACTTTAGAAAGCTTTACATGATATAAACACATTTAACACAAACAAAAAAAAAAACGTAGTAAAGAAACAAACGGGCCCTCTCTCATCTGTTATGCAGACCTGGCATTTGTCAGTGACCCAGCACAGCCTGTCACTATAAACATCCTCTAGGTACCCAGACCATTCTCAGCAAGAACACCACTCGGGCCCCAGGGAATCTCTCATCCACACCTCTTGCTCTTTTGTCCTTGAAACAAAAGGCAACTGCATCCAAATACTGTGAAGGTTTGTGGGTTGAGCCACTGCCAAGGTCAGAGGCGAGCACGGCTTCAAAGTGCCCAGCATTTTTGAGCGAGAGAAACATTAAGGTAAAAGACAAATTAACTTGCCAAGATCTTCCTTTCAGAGAGCGCGGATGACATAAATTAAATATTGCTTCACAGTAGTGCCAGACGGCTCGTGTGTGCTCTGGAAATACGTGCAAATTAGCAGGCCATTCACAACATGCTGACAGAAAAACGTTTTGCAATATTAAACAGCTCATATCACGCTTAAATTTGTGTGTTTATTAATATGCACATAACATACATAAACCATGATAACAATTCTTTTTTTTTAATTTTTTTTTTAAGATTTTATTTATTTATTTGACAGAGAGACAGAGATCACAAGTAGGCAGAGAGGCAGGCAGAGAGAGAGGAGGAAGCAGGTTCTCCACGGAGCAGAGAGCCCGATGCGGGACTCGATCCCAGGACCCTGGGATCATGACCTGAGCCGAAGGCAGAGGCTTTAACCCACTGAGCCACCCAGGCGCCCCCATGATAACAATTCTTTATGTCTGCAACTAAATACAGATTTGTTTTTTATTAAATATTTAATGGGACTTGAATATTTGAAAAATTAAATTAAAAACTCAACTCCATTTAAATCATTTTTATTTGTAAGTGCCTCTGAATTTTAATTTGCTTCTTAATTGTAAAAGGTACCAGTGACTATTTTAGGAGGAAAGTAACTATTAAAAGTGTATGTAAAATCATTATAAATTTTCACATTTAATATAACTCATCTTTTGAATAAAAATATTTACTTCATCACCTTCAAATAATTACAACGCATTTTAATCTTGTATATCCCTGTTATCAAGTCAGCATAAGTGATATAAAAATCTTGACTATAATGTGGGTAGTTGAGCTGAAATAAGGCAAGAAAAATAAAATGTATGTAATACTTATATAATTTATTATGATTTAGACCTCTACTTATTATTTATCCAAACACTGCCGGCTCATCAAAAGATCACCCAAACATGTACGATAACAATTAAATTCAGTCATCTTTAATATTTTGCCAACTATCAGTCAAGTACAAACTATAGCCTTACACTTTTTAAAAAAAATTTTATTTATTTATTTGAGAGAGAGAGAGCATGAGCAGGAAGGAGAGAGAGAAGTAGGGTTCCTGTGAGCAGGGAGCCCCACTCGATCCCAGGACGCCGGGATTATGACCTGAGCCGAAGGCAGATGCTTAACCGACCGAGCCACCTGGGCGCCCCACCTTACATGTATGTTTAAGCTTTGTTGCTGTTCTGCATGGTAGGCAGACATAATGTATGTTAGTTACCAGTTTGCTAGTGCCATTGCTGAGTTCTCAGTGCCACTCTGAGAAGCGCTGGCTGAGGCTCTCTACCAACTCTCGCCCTGGGCCAGCAGCTGGCGAAGTCGGGCCTGATGAAGCAGTTCAGACAATTGAGGTGGGCAAGCAAGGGTAGTGGGCCCGGGGCTTTAGTCCCCCTGAAGGGAGAGGAAGAGAGAAGGACCAGTGAGCTCTTTCCGAAGTTTGATGTCAGAAAATCTGGTTCTCGTTTCCATCTGAGACCAAAGACCTCCCAAGGTTGCGCTGCAGGGGCAAAGTCAAGGCCAAGGAATGGTGGTGGTTGGTGGGCCACAGAATTGCTAAGTCCAGCTGGGTCTGGGGATGGTGTAAAAGGCAGACCTTGGCCAGGGCCTGGAACTTCTTCAGGGCATAAGGTAGATGGAATATGCATGGCAGCCCATAAATGAGGACGCTGAGGTCTGGAAGGTGCAGAAATCCAGGCTGAGGGTGAGCCCAAGGTTGGTGGGGGCGTGTGACCAGAAGAACAGATGGAAGGCTCTGAGAAATGACTTCAGATAGACACACGGCTCTGCAGAAGGGCAGATTTGGCAGGGGTCAAGGTCCAGAGATTCACTTTACATAATTGACTTGAAGCCATTTACTGGCCCACATTACCCACTGTTGGCAAAACAGTCTGCTCCCGCTGCCAACAGTGGCCAACATCCCTTCCTCCAGCAGGGGCCCTTCATTCCCACCAGGAGACCCACACACCGCACTGGCCCCACCCGGCCCTGCTCTCCCACCTCCCAGCTTCATCTACCTGCCCCCACTTCCTGGTGCCCCACTTCACACTGAGGAACACCTCCCCATGCTGTCCCACATCCGCAGGCTCTTCCCCACCTTGTCACCCCCTTTCTGTTCCTGGTGGAGCCCCTTCCCCCTTCCGGACCCAGAATAGTGTCACCCTCACCCATTGCCATCCCACACTGGGGCCGTGGCTTTCCACCGGCTCTTGTCACACAAGATGGACTCCGGTGTCCTGGCCATTCTTTAGTGGATGGAACAGGGTCTGTCCCTGGTAAACTGGGAGCATCTGAGGCTTCCATCTTTTGTTCCCAGCATCAAGCCTAGTGCCTGGCACATAGTCAACACTCGGTAAATATTTGCTGCATTAACTGAACGTAATCTCACTTGAACTTCATAACACCAGGTAGAAACTGACATATTTCTCATTTACATGGGTGAAAACAAAGGCTTCAAAAAGTTAATTTCTCTCACCAAGGATGTTGGTATGAAGTCTTCTGATTCCTAGGGCCATACACAGAACTTTCTACTAAACTGTGGGTGCTAAATTCAATGGCAATTTTTTTTTTAAAGGAGGTTTCTGTAGGGTGCCTGGGTGGCTCAGTGGGTTAGAGCCTCTGCCTTCGGCTCAGGTCATGTTCCCAGCGTCCTGCGATCGAGCCCCACATCGAGCCCCTCCCTGCTGAGCAGAGAGCCTGCTTCCTCCTCTCTCTCTGCCTGCCTCTCTGCCTACTTGTGACCTCTATCTGTCAAATAAATAAATAAAATATTTTTAAAAATTGAGGAAAAAAAAAGGAGATTTCTGTAGCTGTGAATTCTGCTTGAAGAACAAGGGATCATGTGGTTCTCATCTTTGAAGCTATGGAGCAATAATTATGCACTTTGGAATATTCCTCGGCCAATGAGAATCGTGTTTGAACCTTCCCTCTGCATAAAGTTGAGTTGGTATCATCAGTTGAGAAATAATTACATAGCACAGAGCACTCAGCCCACAAGTCTTTGTTGTTGTTGCTTTTAAATCAACCCTTTACAGGAAGCTGGTTTTCATCCAGGTAACTGCTGCAAAATATTTATCCAGGTAAGAGAAACATGCCTCAGCCAATCAGAGGCATCTCTGTCGTGTGACCTCACCTACCTCATTACCATTTACTACACCGCCAGCCAGCCGTGCAATTAGCCCCAATAGGGAATACATCCTGTTTCCACCTGCTCAAACTCCCAGACTAACATTTTCTCCGTCCTTCCAGAACGGAGTTGGGAAGTCTGAGACAGGTACAGAAGTGTCCTGACTCTTGAAGCTCGAAACCCCTGCCTCCTAGCATGTTGGGGCACAAACTTAAAACCATCCATGAAGAGGTAGAAGCACACTTGGGGCGTCTGGGTGGCCCAGTGGGTTAAGCCTCTGCCTTCGGCTCAGGTTGTGATCTCAGGGTCCTGAGATCGTGCCCCACACTGGGCTCTCTGCCCCACATCGAGCCCCTCCCTGCTGAGCAGGGAGCCTGCTTCCTCCTCTCTCTCTGCCTGCCTCTCTGCCTACTTGTGATCTCTCTCTGTCAAATAAATAAAAAATATTTTTTAAAAAAAGAAGTTGGAAGCACAACAGGGGAGGTCCTTGACCCCTCAGGGAGCCGGTCACTGAAGGAGGATATGGCTCCAATCAGGGACTAGTAAATATTGCCCTGGGGCCCACACAGGTGCACCTGGTCCTGTCTTCCCACCCCAGCTCTCCCCATGAGCAGACCAACAAAGCGGTGACAATACTAGGTCATCGGTGAAACCTTAGCATGATGAACCTCTGATGAGCTCATTTCCTCTCCTTCAGCGCAGCACAACAAACAGAGTAGGCTGAGGAGTTCCAAAGGGCCGGCCTCAGATACCAGCTCGCGTCTCTGTAGCGGCGTGACCCAGAGCAAGTTATTCAACTCACCGAGCCTGCCTCGCCGTTTATAATATGTATTTTGTAACTTGTACTTGAGGATAATAGTCTTTACCTCACAGCTATTGTGAAGATTAAATAATATGGGGTGTGGAAAGTGCAGGGCACAAATGTCTAGCACAGAGCTGGCCCATCACCAAACCCTACTTCTCTTCCCTCATTCCCACCCCCATACCTGGAAGCTCACGATGGCTTAATCATCCAGAAGGAACTTGAAGACTGGCGAGCACAAAAGGCAGAAGGTGTAAATAAATACATTCAGTGTGGCAGCATGGGGGCTGTGACAAACAGGAGAAAGTGTGTCCCACAGAGAAGGGCCTCTTGGGATTATCTTAAATTCATAGGCACCTGACCCTGTGTTACCAGAGCTTCAATTTTTTTTTTTAAAGATTTTGTTTATTTGAGAGAGAGTATGGGGGTGTGGGAGAGGGACAAGCAGACTCCACACTGAGCAGGGAGCCCAACGCTGGGCTCCATCCAACGGAACCAGCCAGGCGCCACCAGAGCTTCAATTTTTTTAAGAGAAGCAAGAACCCAAGATATGTACTTGAAAGTTCCCAGTTTTTAAAAGTTGAGTCACATTAAAATAAACAATGGTTTCTTCCAGGTCAAATAAAATATATTCCCTTGATCCTCCCCTTTGCAATCCCTATAAGAGGTTTAAAAACGCAAATGGCCCGGTACGTTATATAGGGAACTTGGAGACCAATGCAAATCCTGTGGCACTCGTGTTGTTTACTGTGACCTGTAATCCCAGATACAAATCTGATAGTTATCACCACGAATAGCCAACATGTAATGAGCTCTTACTGAGTGCCTTCATTACCTCACCTAGTAGGGCGGGTATTATCATGGTCATCATTTCACAGACGAAAAAAATGCAACTCAGAGAGAGAGAACTTTCCCAGGATCATCTAAGCAAATGTGTGCCCCAAATCCCAGTTTCCTCAACACTGCCAAGATCTAATGCTTAAGTGAACTTGAAGAGTTAAAGAAGAGAGGCTCAGGGAGAATCGTAGCCAACATGTCATGGCTGCCCTGTCTACTTCGTCACCATGTGACATAGATTCTCAAGAGACTTGGGAAGCAGAATGTTTTCCGCCAACAGCCTTTGACTAAAGTTATTTTCAGTTTCACAAGCTCACCAGGAAAAAGTGGCTCCTGCATGTAACCAACCAGTAAACAGAAAGAAGCCTACACTTAAGAAAATTAGAGTCAATATTTGTCATGGCCATAGAGTCCTGTCAACTAACAGGATGTGGGTACAGAAGCAGTCATCAGACTTAGAGCATGACGTATCTTCCACACACACATTGGGCCACACCCCAGCCTCCCACCCCGTCCCTGTCAGCCTCGGACACTCAAGTGAGGATGGAGGGGGGATGGTGCGACGTCTTGGGAGATCTTCAGAAGAGGCGATCCTCGGGAGAGACTTCACACCATCCCACTCATCAGATTCACAAGATTTGAAAAGTTTGACAATACCAAGTGTTATCGAAGGTATGTGGGAAATGGGAATACTGCTACACGGCTGGTAGGAGTGTAAATCAATTCAAACATCGGAGAACATTTCAGGTTACCACAGATGTACATGACCTATGACCCCGCTGTGGCATCCCAGATGTGCAATCCTAGAAGAAATGCCCCTTATGTGCCCAAGGAGCTACCCATAAGAAGGTTTACTATAACATTCCAGGTGATAGGCAAAAATTGGGGGAAGTAATAGATTTTGCGCTATATTCACACGGTGAAACAAAATGCAGAAGTTGAAATTGATCAACTAGGTTTGTATAAACCAACATGGTTCCATCTTGGGAATCAAACAAATGAGCAAAGAAAAGTTGCAGCATGAGAAATAGAACAAGTCCTCACCTCTCTGCAAATACTTTGAAAGCACACTATTAGGATATGTTATGCAGGGAAAGCAAAAAAGACATGAAGACGCACACTGAATTCATGACGGTGGTGGTGGTGGTAGTATCTGGGGAAGGGGGAACAGCATGGGACTGGAGAAAGAAAAGAAGGAATTCGGACATTTCTGAAGAAAGTACGATAAAACCAGTGTATCTGTTCCTTCTGACTGGTGGGCACAGGGTATTGGCTCTATTTGCTGTTGTTCCTGAACTTAACAAACTTCTCATTCAAACTGAAAAGGGAAATGGTATCCTAAAAGAGTCTCGTAGTAGAAAGCAGTCTGCTCTGGTCCACCTGGCGTACCACCATCCTCCTCGTGTCCTTGGCGAACCCCTCTCTGATGCCCGCAAGATGGTCGCTTGGGTCTAGTTTCATCCCGGGGTCAGTCATCCTGTGAAAATCTAATGTGATTCATGATTTCCAGAGGAGGAACATCCAGCTAGGACACACGGGGCGGCAGGCAAACATCATCCAGTCTTACAATTCGGTCAGAGGGAGAGTCGAACTCCTTGACAGGTCCACGTACAATAAGACCCAACACGGCATTGTTGGGTTTGGAATCAGACAGACCTGGATCTAAACTCCAGGATTATTGTTTACCACTTTTGAATCATTTGGTGGAGGGGCACCTGGGTGGCTCAGTCTGCCTTCCGCTCAGGTCAAGATTCCAGGGTCCTCCTGCAATTGCGCTACTGGGTATTTACCCCAAAGATACAGATGTGGTGAAAAGAAGGGCCATCTGTACCCCAATGTTTATAGCAGCAATGGCCACGGTCGCCAAACTGTGGAAAGAACCAAGATGCCCTTCAACAGACGAATGGATAAAGAAGATGTGGTCC
>PISX010015372.1:0-49773 GCA_004024625.1 Mellivora capensis | reverse complement strand
AATTTAGTAAAGTGTCAGGATATAAAATCAATGCACAGAAATCAGTTGCATTTCTCTACACCAACAACAAGACAGAAGAAAGAGAAATTAAGGAGTCAATCCCATTTACAATTGCACTCAAAACTATAAGATACCTAGGAATAAACCTAACCAAAGAGGCTAAAAATCTATACTCAGAAAACTATAAAGTACTCATGAAGGAAATTGAGGAAGACACAAAGAAATGGAAAAATGTTCGATGTTCCTGGATTGGAAGAACAAATATTGTGAAAATATCTATGCTACCTAAAGCAATCTACACATTTAATGCAATCCCTATCAAAATCCCACCCATTTTTTTCAAAGAAATGGAACAAATAATCCTAAAATTTATATGGAACCAGAAAAGACCTCAAATAGCCAAAGGAATATTGAAAAAGAAAGCCAAAGTTGGTGGCATCACAATTCCGGACTTCAAGCTCTATTACAAAGCTGTCATCATCAAGACAGTACTGTACTGGCACAAAAACAGACACATAGATCAATGGAACAGAATAGAGAGCCCAGAAATAGACCCTCAACTCTATGGTCAACTAATCTTTGATAAAGGAGGAAAGAATGTCCAATGGAAAAAAGACAGCCTCTTCAATAAATGGTGTTGGGAAAATTGGACAGCCACTTGCAGAAAAATGAAATTGGACCATTTCCTTACACCACACACGAAAATAGACTCAAAATGGATGAAGGACCTCAATGTGAGAAAGGATCCGTTAGAATCCTTGAGAACGCAGGCAGCAACCTCTTCGACCTCAGCTGCAGCAACATCTTCCTAGGAACATCGCCAAAGGCAAGGGAAGCAAGGGTAAAAATGAACTATTGGGATTTCATCAAGATCAAAAGCTTTTGCACAGCAAAGGAAACAGTCAACAAAACCAAAAGACAACTGACAGAATGGGAGAAGATATTTGCAAAGGACATATCAGATAAAGGTTAGTGTCAAAAATCTATAAAGAACTTATCAAACTCAACACCCAAAGAACAAATAATCCAATCAAGAAATGGGCAGAGGACATGAACAGATATTTCTGCAAAGAAGACATCCAGATGGCCAACAGACACATGAAAAAGTGCTCCACATCACTCGGCATCAGAGAAGTACAAATCAAAACCACAATGAGATATCACCTCACACCAGTCAGAATGGCTAAAATTAACAAGTCAGGAAATGACAGATGCTGGCGAGAATGTGGAGAAAGGGGAACCCTCCTACACTGTTGGTGGGAATGCAAGCTGGTGCAACTGCTCTGGAAAACAGCATGGAGATTCCTCAAAAAGTTGAAAATAGAACTACCCTGTGACCTAGCAATTGCACTACTGGGTATTTACCCTAAAGATACAAACGTAGTGATCCGAAGGGGTACGCGCACCTGATTGTTTATAGCAGCAATGTCTACAATAGCCAAACTATGGAAAGAACCTAGATGTCCATCAACAGATGGGATAAAGAAGAGTGGTATATATACACAATGGAATACTATGCAGCCATCAAAAGAAATGAAATCTTGCCATTTGCAATGAAGTGGATGGAACTAGAGGGTATCATGCTTAGTGAGATAAGTCAATCGGAGAAAGACAACTATCATATGATCTCCCTCATATGAGGAAGTGGAGATGCAACATGGGGGGTTGGGGGAGTAGGAAAAGAAGAAAAGAAACAATATGGGATCAGGAGGGAGACAAACCATAAGTGACTCTTAATCTTACAAAACAAAATGAGGGTTGCTGGGGGGAGGGGGATTGGGATAGGGTGGTGGGGTAATGGACATTGGGAAGGGTATGTGCTATGGTGAGTGCTGTGAAGTGTGTAAACCAGGCGATTCACAGACATCTACCCCTGGGGATAAAAATACATTATATGTTTATATTAAAAAAAACTTAAAAAAATAGTGTTAAGTATATTTAATTCCAAACAAGTTGCTAATTGCCTGAGATTACAAGTCATTTGGTTACCCAACCTTGGTGCACTTAGATAAAGCTGTGGCAAAATTGGAGTAAGGAAAAAGAAATATTCCTTGAGCGTACCTACCACAATGTCCAATCGGATATACTCAGTGAGTCAGTAGCACATTAAAAATTCTTACTTTTCTCCAATATCTCATTTTATCTCTTTAAATAAGTTTGTGTTATGAGAATTTATATAATTACATAATAAAAAATGAGTTGAGGGGCAGCTTAGCATCTCACTTCATTTCAGCCAATTGTCACAAACATCTACTTTTGGGCATGGAGAAAAGTTCTAAGGATAGAAACTAAGTGATAACTAGAATAATCTGATTAACTAGAAATATGATTAAATACAATATTTTTCACATATACAATTTTTTTGTTGCTAGTACACAGGCTAGGAGATCAGAATAAATAAATGACAAATGTGTAAGCATACTGAGAACTGGAAAAAAAAGGTTGGTAAAAGAGGTCTGGGAAGTCATAACATCTATGAAACTAAGATAGCCCTGAGGGCAAATGTTATCATAATTATAATGAGAAACAAAATGGATGTTTAGGAATCCAATTTTCCTGTTTGAACTGTTGAACCAAGGTGAATAAACGTTAACAGATTTCTATTATTTAAAATGCTTTATAAAAATATGCTAATATATTCATTTTTTCATGTGGGCAATCTGAAAGAGGCATTTCATAAAGTCAGCTATTTGACCTATTCAGAGAGATGTTAAAGGGAAAAATTTAAGTCTATCTTTACTTCTAAAGAATGTTACTTTTCAGTACTGTAGAGTGAAGAGAAGGGTTACATGAAAACAAATTTCTGATTTGCCCCACTATAATTAAATCTCATCTCTTCCTGTTTGACTTGAGTGGATATATTGAACAGCCACCTTATCCACTCCTTCAGCTTCTTTTATGGTATCTTGCCAGCTATTTTAGACTTGTGGTTAAATTAACCCTCAGTTCTCTTAAGGTTTCTTTTATAGGGCAATTTTCTAAATCTTTCAAAAGAATCACTTTGGCTAGATTACCCTGGCCCTTCTCTAAATACTCTACATTTCATTTAAGCCATAGATAATGAAATAATATACTATTCCACATGGAAGACATGATAAAAACCTAACTAATTCAGAATATACCAAGAAGATTATATCTCAGTCTCTTCATGCTGTTAATATATCTATACCTATTTGTGTTTATATATGAGTTAATGTTTACCATTTTCAACCATATGGCATTCTATTACTGGCATTTTTGACCTATGACTCCCACAGTCCCAAGGCAATTATTTGCTATACTTATACATAACCAATCTAGTGCCACCTTGTACTCATTTCTGTAATCTGGTATTCTTCTGTAAGTGAACTTGCCTTTAATAGATCTAGTCTTGTTCATGTTTTTTACCAGCTCCAACTTGTCAAAGTTATTCAGAATCCCAATCTTATCCCACCTCCCTAATCCGCCACATGAACAAAGGCAGAATTCTTTGGACTGGTACAATCTCTTAGAGAAAGCTTCAAACAAGATACACCTATTTAGTAGATCCGCACACAGTCAAGACACTAAGACATTCAACATTTCCCACTCCTCTCCCCCTTAATCATAGCATAATAAAACCCAAAGACTTGTTACTAGAAGCTCTTACCTGATTCTCAGATCTCTGCTGATGTTTGAAGAATGAAAGGCAACAGCACAGGCTTAAATTGGAGTTGCCCCTACAGCCACATGCTCTACCATGTGTCCTTCTAGAATTCATTATGCCTCACAATGGAAACTGTTTCTAAGTGTGTTATGCCTGGAGTACAGCCTGAAAAAAAAACCAAAAAGCACATGACTTGAGGTGGAAAAATGGTGGAGCAGGAAAATATGGTAATTCAATAAATGGGGATGAGGAGGGGATGGAATGGGGGAAAAGCTTCCCAGAATAGATCTTACCTTCGCTCTAGCTCTCTTGGAATGCCGACTGCAACTGACTGCATTCACTGTAGATTACACTGACTGCAACAATAATTTTAAAAAATAATGGAACTTTTGTGGCGCCTGGGTGGCTCAGTGGGTTAAGCCTCTGCCTTCTGCTCAGGTCATGATCTCAGGGTCCTGAGATGGAGCCCCGCATCGGGCTCTCTGCCCAGCAGGGAGCCTGCTTCCCCCTCTCTCTCTGCCTGCCTTTCTGCCTCCTTGTAATCTCTCTCTCTGTGTCAAATAAATAAATAAAATCTTTTGAAAAAAAATAATGGAACTTTTTAGATCAACTCTTTTTCTTGGACAAGAGGAAGAGGATGTAGAACAAAGGTAGAGAGTCCCCACACCCTATGAAACCTAAGCTTTACATATCCCTCAGGTATGGAAGGAGAAAATAGTCTGAGTTATTCTCTTTTCCTTTATATTCTCCTAGGATCTTCACTTACTCTTTCTCACTTAAATTCCTGGCATTCCCATTTCAGAACTTTTTTTTTTTTAATCCATGGGCAGTTCCTGGCATAAAGATACTCTTTTACCTCAATTCAGAACTTCTGGGCCACCAGCCAACTGGTCATAACCTTTCTATCAATAATTAGATAGTCTCTAATTATACAAAATTTAGATGCTACAAATATCAACTTAAGTAATTAACTTGGACTGTGAACTCAGTCGACAGCATCTATTATGCTGTTAACATTCAATACATATTAAGTTATAATAAACTAGCGTATTGCTATGTTAATGTAAGTTTGTGGTGAAACTTAAAATAGATTACACCAAAGTATTAAGGGTTGGGGAAGATTAAAATATTTGCCAATAGAAAAGAGACTTAGTACTTTAGTTTCGTTAGTATAGATGCAGGTAAAGTTAATTTGCAATTTTAAGCACTTGGATTTATGTAGGACAGAGGAGAGCTGGAATTGAAATTTTATTTTATTTATTTAAATTTATAGTCCACTTCTAAAAAAGATTTTGGGCTATTACCAATTATTATTAAAGAATTTCATTCAAATATTTAAAAAATGTTCTATTTTTGTTTTTACTTAAATACCCCCAAATAAGTAGATTGAAAAACAGGCTTTATCCTTTTTCAAAAGAAACATTTACTGATGAAGAGTATTGCAAAGTGTATTACTGAAAAGGGCAGATCTTTATTTTAAAGAATGGGTAGGTGACAGAACATTCTTCTCCAACAACCTAATGTGTCTCTACCTCTTTCCCTTTCAACCTACTCCAACAATGTAATGTGCTAGAAAAAATAGATTTTGCCCTATTAAAAGTAAATGTTATGAATACCATATGATGTTGTCCTTTTTTCTTATTCTTCAAAGGTACACTTTGAAAACATTTATTTACATTAGCTGTTAAGATCAATTACCAAGACCCTCAAATTCATGATTTTTAGTGACCTTGGACTGGATTAAAAACTAGTGATAAGCATTATAGCTGATATGAATAAAACAATGAAAATAGTACCAATTTTATAGACAAGAGTGGTTAGGTTTGAAGAAGAAAATGTAAGGAGAAAAGAAAAAAATAGAGGGCAGGCAATGAGTTAGATGTTTTACATAAGTTACCTCATAAAATACTCAAAATTCTGTAAAATAAATGTCATTCCTATTTTGCAGGTAAGAAAACAAGTTTATAGAAGTGAAGTCCCCCACTAAATAGCAGCATAGCTCACACTGGAATTAAAATCTGAGCCCAAAGACTGTGCCTTTTCCACTACCCATCACTCTGGTAAAGGAAAAACACAATGAAGAATGAGATAAAAACAAAAGCTAAATTCCAACAGAGCTGCTACTCATCACTTTTTCCCCTACTCTACTCTGACTGAACAATAGGGAAAAAATACAGTTTCTCTATTCAGTTCCAAAATATATTTACAGAGCTGAACTATGTCTCAATAAACTATGTTTATAAAAATTAATGCAGATTTTTGCTTTCTTGGCTTCAGAAATTAGGGTCGGTAAAATGAATTCTGTGAATTAAGCCTTGGAACTGTTATTTCTAAGCATTAAATACCATTCATATTTCCAATGCTCAAACTTAGTCTGTGTGTTTATAATCTAATCATTTACACTGCCATTTAAACTCTTGTAAATCTATTCTAAAAATCCAATTAAGGAAAAATATTGTCAGAATATATTATAAATGATAAAATATCAACAGACATGTCTGTAGCACTAGTATTCTAGTAGCAATGCACAACCAACTAAAGATCTATTGGCTTTGTACATTGGTTGATGGCTTGATGGATTTAGTGAATAACTAGATTTTATAAGCAGAACATGCATGTAATAATAATCAAATATTTTGTTCTTTAGCAAATTTCTGGAAGCATAAGTAAACTCAACCTGGAAAACAACTATTATATAATCCTATTGCTCCCTCTACCTACAATCTTTTTTTTTTATTGAAGAGTTAACCATTTTATTTTATTTTATTTTTATTATGTTCAGTTAGCCACTGTTAGTTTTTGATGTAGTATTCAACAACTCATTAGTTAAGTATAACACCCAGTGTTCATCACAGCATGTGGCCTCCTCAATATCCATTACCCTAAAACCCCCTCTCCCATCCTCCTTCCCTCTGAAATCCCCAGATTGTTTCTCAGGGTCTATAGTTTCTCATGGTTCATCTCCTTCTCTGATTTCTCCCCCTTTGGATTTCCCTCCCTTCCCCTATGGTCCTCCATGCTATTGCTTATGTTCCACATATGCCTGAAAGCATATGATAATTGTCTTTCTCTGCCTCGCTTATTTCACTTAACATAATCGCCTCCAATTCCATCCACGTTGATGCAAATGGTGGGTATTCAGTCTTTCAGATGCCTGAAAAATATTCCAATGTATATATGTTCCACATCTTCTTTATCCATTCATCTGTTGAAGGACATCTCAGCTCCTTCCACTGTTTGGCTATTGCTGCTATGAACATTGGGGTACACATGCCCCTTCTTGTCACTCCGCCTGTATCTTTGGGGTAAATACATAGTAGTGCAATTCCTGGGTCATAGGGTAGCTCTATTTTTAATGTCTTGAAGAACTTCCATACTGTTTTCCAGAATGTCTGCAACAGCTTGCATTCCCACCAACAGTGTAATAGAATTCCCCTTTCTCCACATCCTCGCCAACATTTGTTGTTTCCTGATTTGTTAGTTTTTGCCATTATAACTAATGTAAGGTGGTATTTCATTGTGGTTTTGATTTGTATTTTCCTGATGGCTAGTGATGTTGAGCATTTTTTCATGTGTCTGTTAGGCATTTGTATGTTTTCTTTGGAGAAGTGTCCGGGCACTTCTTTGGAGAAGTGAATGGGCATCCCTGTTGTGTTCCTGATCTTAAGAGAGACTAGAAGCTGGTTCTTTGAAGGAATTAAAAAAATTGATAAACCACTGGCCAGGCTTATCCAAAAGAAAAGAGAAAGGACTCAAATTAATAAAATCATGAATAAAAGGGGGAGAAATGACTAACACCAAGGAAATAGAAACAATTATTAGACATTATTACCAGCAACTATATGCAAACAAATTAAGCAACCTGGAAGAAATGGAAGCCTTCCTGGAAACTTACAAACTACCAAGACTGAAACAGGAAGAAATAGACAATCTGAATAGACCAATGACCAGTAACAAAATTGAAGCTGTAATCAAAAACCTCCCAAAAAACAAAAGTCCAGGGCCAGATGATTTCCCAGGAGAATTCTACCAAACATTTAAAGAAGAAATAATACCTATCCTACAGAAGTCATTCTAAAAAATAGAAACAGAAGGAAAACTTCCAATTCCTTCTATAAGACCAGAATTACCCTGATCCCAAAATGAGGCAAAGACCCCAACAAAAGAGTGAATTACAGACCAATATCCCTGATGAACATAGATGCCAAAATACTCAACAAGACAATAGCCAATAGGATCCAACAGTACATTGAAAGGATTATTTACCACAACCAAGTGGGTTTTATGCCTGGGATGCAAGGGTGGTTCAATATTTGCAAATCAATCAACATGGTAGAGCACATCAATAAAAGAAAAGACAAGAACCATATGATCCTCTCAATTGATGCAGAAAAAGCGTTTGACAAAATACAACACCTGTCCCAGGTTAAAACTCTTCAGAGTACAGGGATAGAAGGAGCATTCCTCAATATCATAAAATCATCTATGAAAAGCTCACAGCAAATACCATCTCTTTTTTCTCCATTCATCTTCAAACTTTTCAAATGGTCCATGCAAGCTTTTTCCTTTTTCTAAGCAACCTCTTCCCTATATAGGGATAACACTATTAACACTATTATAACACTTCAATTTTTACTTGCACTCTACTTCATTAGGACAACTACTTTCTCAGGGTTCAATTTTTAGGAAATCCGCATTGTCTCTCTACAGCACATTGTAGCCCATTACCTCCTTGAGAGTCTTTCTTCCCTTATCTCCATAACAGTATCTATCTTGATTCCTTGTCTTTCCTTCATATATTCATTCTTTATTTACTTCACTGGCTATTCTGTGGACTGTAATTTTTAGTGCCCCTGGTCTTTTTCTCATTCTTCACCTTAGAAATTTCAAGGATTTTCATGGCTTCTATCACATCTCTGTTGATGACAGCTAAAGTGAGATCTTCAGGCAACAACTAGTTCCCAAGTTATTACTGAAAATGTTTGCATGATTGTTAATCATTACTACAGTTAGTCATTACTACAAGATTCCAAAACAGAACTCACATATTTTCCCCATAACTCTACTTCCCTATCTTTTGCCCCTCTCTGTCTCTCTCTCTCAATTGTAACATTCTTCCATTTATGAATCACTACTTTTTTTGATCCATTTTATTATATCTCCCACCAAGTCCTATCAAATTCTACTCTTGGGGCGCCTGGGTGGCTCAGTGGGTTAAAGCCTCTGCCTTTGGCACAGGTCATGATCCCAGGGTCCTGGGATTGAGCCCCGCATAGGGCTCTCTGCTCTGTGGAGAGCCTGCTTCCTCCTCTCTCTCTCTGCCTGCTTTTCTGCCTAGTTGTGATTTCTCTCTGTCAAATAAATAAAATATTTTAAAAAATTCTACTCTTCCTACTGTTATTATGCCTTTATGTCAACTGGACATGTCCAGCCAAGCCAGAGCTTGAACAACATACAAAACTACCACCAGCATTTTGCCTCAGGTCTCAGGAATCTAAGTCTAAGTGTCATGCTTTTGCTATAATACTTACTCTGCTATACAAGATTGTTGCATATCAACCACTCTTATTTGCTAAGCCCTTCCCATTAAAGTCTTAGTTTCGAAGGTGTAGTATTTTAGGTATAACATTCATTTCTTTCCAAGACATAATTTCTTTCTTTGTTCTTATGATAAGACTATACAGCATGTCCAGGGGCTATGCTATGCAATAAAGGTTACTAATGTTTTGACATATTTTAAGAATATAGAAACTGCATAATTCCGCTGCCTGTCTGCTTTTTGGAACTACAACTCCCCTGAAAATACAATGAGGAGAAAATTAGAGTAGTCAAGAGACTATCCCTGTCTTAACTGCTCAATTCAGCCTAGATTTCATTTTCATTCACTTCAATTGTTCTCTTGCCAATTCCATCACCTTTCTTATTCATTGTCCTTAGGTAGCATCCACATGATAAATTCCAAAGATATGTCAATCCAAGTGTCTTCCTCTTTGGCCTTACTATATTGAACTCCTGAGTGTTCTTAGAGAAAACTGTAAATTGGTCTAATGCAAATTCTTGTTCTTTAATCTCTACTTGCTTTCAATGCCATCGTCATCCTCTTATCTCCCTCTCTTTTAATAGGCATTTCAAACCTTCTCTACTCTCCAACCACAAACAGCCCTCTGCTCCATAGTTTCCTTTTTTTAGTTTTTTAACCACTGTATATCTTTAAATGTACAATTAAGTGGCATTAAGTACATTTACAATGTTGTACAACTATCACCACCTTTCCCAGAATTTTTTATCCCCCCAAACAGTCTGTACTCATTAAGCAGTAGCTCCCCATTGTTCCATAGCCTGTTCAGATAATCTCACTTTCTGTTATGTAGTGACATTCAAAACCATCTTATGAGAACCCCTTAAATTTTCTGCCATGCTCTTCACAACACACACCCTCCTTAATACCTATCACTCATTACCCCACCCCCACTCCATTCCTTCTGTAAGCCTCGTTTGTTTCCCTGAGTCCAGAGTCTCTCATGGTTTAACACTTTTTAATCACTTTTCATCTGATTATAAAAATATAGTATTCACTTGGGATTATCAGAAAATACAGATAATTTTTTTTTAAAAAGGAAACAATACCTCAATGTTCATAGCAACAATGTCCACAATAGCCAAACTGTGGAAAGAGCCGAGATGCTCTTCAACAGACAAATAGATAAAGAAGATGTGGTTCATATACACAATGGAATATTACTCAGACATCAGAAAGAATGAATACCTAACTTTTGTGTCAACATGAATGGGACTGGAGGAGCTTATGCTGAGTGAAAAAAGCCAAGCAGAGAAAGTCAACTATCATATTATTTGTAGAACATCAGGAACAGCATGGAAGACATTAGGAAAAGGAAGGGAAAAATGAAATCGGAGTGGGAGATGAAGCATGAGAGACTATGGACTCCAGGAAATGAATGGAGGGTTTTAGAAGGCAGGGGGGTGGGGATATGAGTGAGCATGGTGATGGGTATTAAGGAGGGCATGTATTGCATGGAGCACTGGATGTAACATGCCAACAATGAATCATGGAACACTACATCAAAAACTAATGATGTACTGTATGGTAACTAACAGACCACAATAAAAAAAGAAAATAATCTTCTATAATGATATCATTATTCTTTCTTATTATTTTAAATTATCTTTATAACAAAAAGTTGAAAAGATATTATAGGGAATTTCTATATGTCCATGATTATTATTCTTCAAGAACTCTTAGAGACTCCCCAAATTTTCTCACATAGTCTTCATTACCATGGATCTTTAAAAAATTTTATTTATTTATTTTCTAATAAACATATAATGTATTTTTATCCCCAGGGGTACAGGTCTGTGAATCACCAGGTTTACACACTTCACAGCACTCACCATAGCACATACCCTCCCCAATGTCCATAATACTCCCCAATGTCCACATACCCCCCCCAGCAACCCTCAGTTTGTTTTGTGAGATTAAGAGTCACTTATAGTTTGTCTCCCTACAATGGATTTTTTTAACCTAAGGTTCAAAAACTTGTTTCTCGCCAACCAAAATGTGTTCTGTTTAAAATTCAGATTTATTTTCCTTGGCAAACTATTTCAAGTTCATAGAAGATAAGTAATTATCATCTCCTTTTTCTCTACATAAGCCCCCTTCATTTTCCTGTAGACAGAAATTACATTATCCCTTACCCTTCTCTTCTCCAGACAGAATAGTTTTAATTGAGTTAAGGCCTAGCCTCCATCTTGTTGATTATTTGGGTTCATTTTCTAGAGAGTGCCTCCAGTTTTTCACTGTCCTAAACCTCATAAAATGCTATTTCCAAAAAGTGAGTAAGCTAAAGACCAATTTCATAGTAATAATAGAGATATCTAACTTAGAGGATGCAAACCTGCATTTTAACAGAACATCAGGAATGCTTATCATTTCCAATCCTCTATTTAGAACCACAGTCTTCATTTTTTTCTTACTAAGTCATGCCTGAAAATGAAGGTGTTCAATGGTTTCAAAAAACAATAAAAAAACCCCACTACTTAATTACTCATGGTATACAATTTCTAGCTCTTTAACAAGGACTTCTTCAAAGCCAGATTCCATGTGAAGACAACATTTTAAAGATTAATAATAAGAAATTTCTGCAAACTGACTGATTTCCTACTGACTCACTTTACTGGGTTGAAGCTGACATTTTTTCCTTAACCTTCATAGCAACCTATACTATAGAGACAAAAGTTTTCCATAACTTGACAAACTTTCATACATGGCTTTTCACAAAGAAGTCTCTTCACCAGTCCCAAAATCTTAACTGATATTATACTTCACTCTTTCTCAAGAATTTTTTCCTTAGCTTTATACTAATGGTCTGTAGGGAAGTACAATGTCCTAGATTTCTGTAAGCCAAGCTGCTTTATCTTTTTCTTCCCTATTTGTGAACCTGGAAAGGAAAAGACCAGAGAGGTAGAAGAGGTGACCTGTGGTTATTAAATGTCTTCTTTCACTATCATGGCTATTTTCTGCCCAACAAAGCCTTAAAAAAATAGATGCCATAGACAGGGGACAGTGCATCAAACTAGGCTAGTGCCTCAGTTAAGCTATAAGAGGGAGAGGATTTTTTTTTTTTTGGCTTTGTACTTAAGTCTTGTTTCTCTACCTCTTCTCTTCCAGCCCTTGTCCATATGATAACCAGGCCTCTATGGTCTTTATATTATCCCCTCAACTACCCAAGTTCCTCCACAGAAAGCTGTTTGTCTAGAGTAGCCATCTATGCTCTGAATCTTCCTCCTCCTCTTTCTTACTAATAATTCTCAGTTATATTGTGTTTTTTCATCTCGAGGACTTGTTACGTGATTGAAACTGATCTGAGGAAATAACCTATGTTAAGATATTAGTAGATGACAAAAGCCTAATGAGTTTTTGCTCTGAGGTTAAAAAAAGAAAGAAAGAAAGGAAAAGGACTGTGATAAGAGCCTTTCACATCTTTTCTTTTTTTAAAGGCAATTAAACTAATTTTATTCAGAGTTAAATCTACATTAAATTCCACAAATTACATAAAATTGTTAAAAAGGTTAACAATTTCTAGAGACAATGAATGTGAAATTTAAGAAGTAGAAATCTAGGGACGCCTGGGTGGCTCAGTTGGTTAAGTGGCTGCCTTCGGCTCAGGTCAGGATCCCAGCATACTGGGATCGAGTCCCACATCGGGCTCCTTGCTCAGCAGGGAGCCTGCTTCTCTCTCTGCCTCTGCCTGCCACTCTGTCTGCCTCTGCCTGCCACTCTGTCTGCCTGTGCTCCCTCTCTGGCTCTCTCTCGCTCTCTCTCTGACAAATAAATAAATAAAATCTTAAAAAAAAAAAAAGAAGTAGAAATCTAGGGGCGTCTGGGTGGCTCAGTGGGTTAAGCCTCTGCCTTCAGCTCAGGTCATGATCTCAGGGTCCTGGGATCAAGCCCCACATTGGGCTCTCTGTTCAGCAGGGAGCCTGCTTCCCCCTCTCTCTCTGCCTGCCTCTCTGCCTACGTGTGATCTCTCTGTGTCAAATAAATAAATAAAATCTTTAAAAAAAAGAAGTAGAAATCTATTTGGTGTTACAGACCACATATTATAGAACTGACAAATGAAAATTTATAAATATAGAAATAATGTTACTTCAAGGGTGAAGAGTTTCATATGGAAACCCATAAGATGTCATATTTTTAAAATTTTATTTTATTTTTCCAGTGTTCCAATATTCATATATATACAATGGAATATTACTCAATATGTCATATTTTAAACATATGCTTCAAAAAGAGAGACATTTTTAATGATTTAGCACAAAATTAAATTATATAAACTTGGTATATCCCAGGGAAAAAAATGCTTTAAACACTTCTACCATGATAAAAATTCCTTTGGTAGCTTTTAATCACAATGAAACATGCTATTATGTAAAATATAAAGTACTTATAAATGTTACCATTTATAACATTTATAAGGTATCTTTGTTACAGTTACAGTACTAACATCATTGTTCCTCTGCTCAACTTCACCTATACACACACAACATGAAACCAGATGCCAACAAAATCCTTTCACTCTTTTGACAAAATAACCTCTGCTTCACAATATCAAGACTTTAAGTCTCCTATAAAACTTTTTACAGCAGTCACAGCACAGAGAACAACGGACGTCCCTGCATATGACTGTAAAAGCAAACCAAACTTTATTACAGTAATCATACAAATGCTGCAATTAAATCAAACAGCAGTTACTCCGATGCACAAACAGGGACTGCTAGTCGAAATCTTAGAAAAATAAACACAAACACACCATCGCCCAGATCCCTAAGCAGAAAATTCACAAATAACTCACTGGGAGAGGAACAAAGATGCGCTTGGATTCCCTGCAGCAGGCACGCCCAACCCAGTGTTGTCCCGGCACACAGGAGAGTTTTCACGAGAAACCTCGCTCTAAAGAGGCAATCATCAGAGCTGTAAACATAGGGAAAATAAAGGAAATTAACAGATGCCAGTATTAGGTTGCATAATCCATTAGCCAGTGTTTGACACTGTTTCTTCATAATGCTCGCCCACGAAGGGCTCTCATTTCTAACTTAAACGTCCAGTCAGCTAAGACAGCCTGCTTTCAGGAGTCCACCAGTCACCTCTGCAGCCTGAGAAAGTAGCACGGAGGGTCTTTTTAGCTGTGCATTCATGATCACACACGCGCGCACACACACAACCCCAAACCAAGCCTTCAGCTTTCTGCCACAAGAACAAAACCTTACAAAGGAAATTCTTTTAAACAATATCTTCTTGTCTAACCTCAAAGTCATTCTGCAATAGAGCAACAGAAACAATTTAAACACCAAAAAGAGTAAGAGCTTTGCACATCTTCTTAACCAAAGTTACTTTCAGGCACCGTGGAAGATGTCGCAGAGATAGATTTGTGGCCTTTTCCAGGCCCCCTTAAATCATCCCATAGATGCCAACCAGAATCCTTTGAGCTTCTATTACAGTTTCCTTTCTCTCTCTCTCTCTCTCTTTTTTCCCCTTAACTATCAAACCCCAATTCCCTATGAGATACAATCAGTGAAAATAAAGGACCTCTATAGTTGATCAAATGTTGTCTAGAGAGATATCTCCTCATTTACCCCCCTCATTAATATTGTGGATTCTTCCCGGTTTATCAAGTGTTCAAGTGCCTGGACGAAGAAGCCTGTGTTAATTAGTTACGTATATGTGCACAGGGGGCTCTGCAATATGCTCTTTTTATAAACGGAAACAAGTTAACCAGTAAAAGGACCATTCTGGTTAGTATTTGAGGCAAATAGACACTTTGGGTTCAGCGCCCCTTTCATTCCCACATTCCTGGCTATATATAATTAGGCTTGTACATTGCAAGGAAAGGCCAAATGGGAATGTGCCTAGCCAGGTCTCTGTGTAGCTCTTGCAGGTTTTTAGGTTATACTTTCAAGTTACACTCAGTGACTTACTTAAATACATGCCAAGGGTGGCATTTTAGAATGTTAATACCATGGGAAAATCCAAATCCATTGGAGAACTCATATTATCAACTGAAAGCACTTAAGTTCAAAGTATGTTTAATTCTTTCCGATAAACACCATTCTGAAAGCTCTTTTTATTTCAAGTGAAGAAAATTCATTTTCTCCTTAATGTTATTAATAAAAACGATGGATGGGAAAAGGTTTTTAAATTTATTTTTATTTTTTTATTACCTCACTCAAGGTTTATCTGGGTTAAGCTCTGGCTCACATGACACCTATCAAAAAATTCTAAAACAAAAAATCATATAAATCATCCAAACAGGTTTTCTGAATGAAAAATATTTGGTAGCATTAAGCACAATGATTTCTCCTTAATGATGAATTAAATGGGCTTATTTTATTTTATTATTTTTTTAAAGATTTTATTTATTTGTGAGAGAGAGAGAAAGAGGGAGACAACACATATAGGCAGAGCAGCAGGCAGAGGCAGAGGGAGAAGCAGGCTCCTCACTGAGCAAGAAGCCCAATGCAGAACTCAATCCCGGGACCCTGAGATCATGACCTGAGCCGAAGGCAGCGGCTTAAACGACTGAGCCAACCAGGCATCCCAAATGGGCTTATTTTACAAACCATTGCTTTTAATATTACTTCTGTTTTTATACTTGCCATGAATCACTATAGCTCTCCATTTCCCTTTCTGTCTCTAGGTCCCTTTCTTCCCTCACATTCACACCTACACATTCTTTCATAGTCCACACTGTCAAAGACTAAATGGTCATTATTTGCAGCTGCAGTAACAAATGACAGTTGTTTTTTTCTGAGTCATTAGTGTCAGCTAGAGGTGCTAAAACCATTCCTTCCCATCTTCCCGATTATTGGTCAACCATTGCATCAGAAATTGCAATAATTGTAATAATACAGAAGAAGCAGAAGGTGTCAATTCTCTTGAGAGAGTCTGAAGAAAGTGGCAGAAATGATGAATCATATTGTCCTTTACTTTTAGTTGGTATTTGTATCTAAATGAGCAGCTTCTTAGAAGGCCAGCTGTGGGTTTTTACCTGAGATCCAGAGTGTGTTTTGCAGCAACATTTCTCAGTATCCAGAAAAAGAAATATGAGATCACTGCAGTAAAGTTAAAAATGCTAGTGCACCCTTGAGTAATGTTTTGGTTTTTTTTTCCCCTTCTGAACAGTATACACTGACTCAGGCTATGTGGAATCATTTACTGATGCAGGTTTTTACCTGAGATTGGGAGTACATTTTGCAGAATCATTTATCAGTACCAAGAAAAAGAAATATTGTATCACTTCAGTAAAAATGAAAATTCTAATGCACAAATGAGTAAAAAAATATTTTTTCCCTCTGAACAGTATATACCAAGTCAGGCTCTGTGGAATCATTTACTGATATATGTACTGATTTAAAACTAAATATTCTTTAAAATTAATAACCTATTCAACATTCCTGGGGAATATTTTGGTCATGAAGGTAACTGTTATTGTCTCACTTTAAGAAATATTCATACAATTGTAAAATCTCTTAGATTGCAATCAAAATTAAAAACTTGATGTATGCTCTAAAATTGACAAATACTTTACAAAACCTATAGATTGCATGGGCCAAACTTTTAACCCAATTGGTTCAGTGCATACACAAACATGTACTCCAAGATTTTCTCTGAGTAACAGGTAAGATCCACGTTTGCCTTTTATCTGGAGGCTTTGAGCATCCAGCCTGCCAGAGATCGTTGTTTTAGAAGGAACAGTTGTTTGAGGGATAGATGTAATGTTTAATTGGTTTCTATGTATTTATTGCTATTTTTATTTATTTATTGTTTCTATGACTGTAGTCCCTTGGTTAACTTAAAAGCTCTTAACTTAAAAGGATTCTGGGAGTGCCTGGGTGGCTCAGTCCTTGAGCATCTGCCTTTGGCTCAGGTCATAACCCCAGGGTCCTGAGATCCAGCCCCGCATGGGGCTCCCTGCTGGGTGGGAAGCTTGCTTCTCCCTCTCTCACTTCCCCTGTTGTCTTCCCTCTCTTGCTCTCTCTCTCTCTCTCTCTCTGTCAAATAAATAAATAAAATATTTTTTTTTAAAAGGCAGGATTCTGAAGTGAGAAACAGAGGCACCGAAGGAAATATTTGAAAGTAGGAAAACCAGATTCACTCACAACCCCTACCTCCTACCTCTTTTCCTCTATTTGTGCAGTAATGAAAGAAAATCACTAAACTGCACTATGCTTGCTACTTCACATTCTATAAACCTCCAAAAGAAGAAAATATTCCACATCTTAATCAAACACTTTTTTTTAAAATCCAGTCTGGGGGGACAAGATGGCAGGGAACTAGGAGGAGGCACCGTTTTAACCTGTCCCCTAAAGTGAGCTGATTACCTACCAAGGAACTTCAATCACCCATGAAATCAGCCTGGGATCAGAATTATACACCTCTGGATCTCTATAGGGGCAGAAGATGCCAGTGGGCAGGTAAAGCGGAGCGGGAACACCGGACTGGTATTGGAAGATAAACAAAAGGGGGAGGGAGCCACCAGAGGTGACCCATTGGAAAGTAATACCCCAATACCAGAGCCTCCTGCATCTGGGGACCAGCATTAACTTGAAGTCTGGTAGAAAGCACTCAAAAAGAGCAAAGGATCATGGGGGGAAATTGTGGGAATTGGGGTGGTTAGGGACAGGGGCTTAAGTCCCCCCACCGAGGACAGACACCCCTGACGCTGAGCTAGAGAGAGTGCGGTGAAGAAACCAGGTCTTGGTCCCTGAGCCATGAGGAGACCTCCTAAGGGCACGTGGCATGTGGGAGGGGCTGGGACCCTCTTGGGGCAGAAACAGCCTTTTTGTAGTCCCCACGCTATCAGAGCCTGAGACGTGCTCCACCCCCTCCCCTGAGAGGGGCACGTGCAGGCGCCAGCCCAGCACTCTCGGACAGAGAAAGTCTGAGCACTCCCAGCCCAGGCCAGCGGAAAAATCTCAGGGTGCAATAGCTTCTTGGAACCTCTCTGGCGGTCTGGAGCTGCCCAGAGAGCCACCGCTGTTGTGGTTTTGAGTACAAGCAGGACACACAGGTGTCCCCAGAGACCGCAGCTGGGAACCTGCTCTGCAGCACCCAGAGGGGAATGGACTAGAGCTTCTCTCTGGGAGGGAGGTCTGGATGCAGTTTGCTTTCCTCTAAACCTCCAAAAACCACCGGGAGCTGCCAAGGGGAGAGAAAACAAATGAACAGACATAAAAGCCTCCAGAGAACAAAAGCCTGAAGGGCCGGTTTCCTCAGAGCCCACCCACCTGAGCGGGTCAGGAGGACTTAACTCAGGAAACACTGCCTGAAAAGCCATGCAGCAGACCCCACCCCCAGAAAGCCAACCGGGAAAAAACAAAACCAAACAAAACCGAGAAGAGAACAATCACTACTACTTCATAGATACAACGTTTAATTTTTAATTCATTCCCACTATTCTGGTTCATTTTTTAATATTTCTTTTAAAAATTTTTATGTAGATTTTTTAGCCTATTTACCATCACAGTGAGATGTCCAGTACATCAAATTCCATAATAGCTTTTTTAAACTGAACTTTTTGATACATATAACCATGTTTTTCTTTTGCTTTTCTATTTTTTAATTTTTTTAAAAAATTTTACTTTAGATCATTCTTTTCTTTATTTTTATTTGCTAATATTCATATAGAGTTAAACTTCAAGGTAATCCCCTTTCCGCAATCAATGCTACCCCTATAGGTAAACCAATTTTTAATCCCCTGTTACCTTAGGAAAGTTATGTCCTTTAAAAAAGATATCAAGATACATCCAGGAATAATCAAAATAACCTTCCTCGCCCACACTGAGAATTTACAACCACATTCCCATCTTTTTCTCCTGCAAGTATTTCTGTATATTTGTGTTTGTCCTGGTAGTATATAAATCTTATACTTGGGGTTCTTTTTGACGAGGTTCTTTTTTGGTTTGTCTGTTTGTTTCTTTGTTTTGCTTCTACATATATATGTGTATATTTTTTTCTTCTCTAGTCATATACTTTTATCAGTCTTTTTGTTTGTCTGTTTTTGTTTGTATACTTCACAAACTTTACCTTGGGGCCCATTTGGGCTGATCCTTCTCTTTTATCCTTCTTTCTCTTTCCTGTCTCTCTCTCTCTCTCTCTCTCTCTCTTTTTCTTCTTTCTCTCTTTCTTTTTTTCTTTCATTTGGGTGGGGACTCTTCATTGCTCAGAAGCATTCCAGAGTGCACCTTCACTGCACCAAGGGTGATACATCCAGCTACAACCATTCAGCCATCTCTCACCAAAATGACTAGGAGGAGGAATGCCCAGCAGAAGAAAAATTCAGAGGATGGGCCCTCTGCAACAGAGCTAATGGCTACCGACATAGACATTATGTCAGAAAAGGAATTCAGGCTAACAATTATCCAGGCAATAGCTAGGTTGGAGAAAGCCATGGATGACCAAATGGAATTGATTAGGGCAGAACTGAAAGCCACCAGGGATGATGTTCACAATATTAGGGCAGAACTGAAAGCCACCAGGGATGATGTTCACAAGGCTCTCAATGAGTTCCAATCTAATCTAAATTCTTTAAAAGCTAGGGTAACTGAGAGAAAAGATAGAATTAGTGATGTGGAGGACAAACAGAGAGAGAGAAAGGATCAGGAGGAAGCCTGGAACAAACAGCTTAAAAGCCATGAAAACAGAATCAGGGAAATAAATGATGCCATGAAACATTCCAATGTCAGAATTACTGGAATCCCTGAAGGGGAGGAGAAACAAAGAAGTCTAGAAGATAGAGTGGAACACGTTCTTCATGAAAATTTTCTGAATCTTGCAAATGGAAACAGCATTCATGTACTAGAGGCAGAACAGTCCCCCCCCCCAAGATTTTAAATTCTCGAAACACCTCGATACACCTGATAGTAAGAATGAGGAATTATAATTCTAGAGAAACTCTCTTGAAGGCAGCTAGGACAAAGAAGCTCCTTACATACAGAGGAAAGCCCATCAGAATAACGTCAGACCTGTCCACAGCAACCTGGCAAGCCAGAAAGGGCTGTCAAGATATATTCAGGGCACTAAATGAGAAAAACACGCAGCCAAGAATAATTTATCCAGCAAGACTGACATTCAAAATGGATGGAGAGATAAAGAGTTTCCAATACCGGCAAGGCTTAAAAGAGTATGTGACCACCAAGCCAACACTGCAAAAATATTAAGGGGGTGTTCTATAAAAGAGGAAAAATCCCAAGAATATCATTGAACAGAAATATAGAGACAATCTACAGAAAGAAAGACTTCAAAGGTAACACGATGTCAATAAAAACATATCTATCGATAATCACTCTCAATGTGAATGGCCTAAATGTGTCCCTAAAATGACACAGGGTTGCAGATTGGATAAAAGGACAGGACCCATCCTTATGTTGTCTAAAGGAGACCCATTTTGAACCTAAGGATACACCCAGATTGAAAGTGAAGGGATGGAGAAACATCTTTCATGCCAATGGGCCTCAAAAGAAGGCCAGAGTAGTGATTCTCATATCAGAAAAATTAGATTTTAAACTAAAGACTGTAGTCAGAGATACAGAAGGACACTACATCATTCTTAAAGGGACTATCCACCAAGATGATCTAACAATTGTAAATATCTATGCCCCCAATATGGGAGCAGCCAATTACATAAGAAAACTATTAATCAAGATAAAGAGTCATATTGATATGAATACATTGATAGTAGGAGATCTCAACACGACTCTCTCAGTAAGAGACAGATCATCCATGCAGAAAATCAATAAAGAAACAAAAGCATTGAATGACACATTGGACCAGATGGACCTCATAGATATATACAGAATATTCCACACTAAACAACAGAATACTTATTCTTCTCAAGTGTACATGGAACCTTTTCCAGAATAGACCATATACTGGGTCACAAAGCAGGACTCAACCGATACCAAAAGACTGAGATTATTCCCTACATATTCTCAGATCACAATGCTTTGAAACTGTAGCTCAACCACAAGGAAAAGTTTGGAAGGAACTCAAACACCTGGAAGCTAAACACCACCTTGCTTAAGAATGCTTGGATCAACCAGGAGATCAAAGAAGAACTTAAACAATTCATGGAAACCAATGAGAATGAAACACTTCGGTCCAAAACCTATGGGATACAGCAAAGGCAGTCCTAAGGGGGAAATACATAGCCATCCAAGCCTCCCTCAAAAAAATTGAAAAATCCAGAATACAGCAGCTGTCTCTACACCTTAAAGAACTGGACAATCAACAAGAAATTAAACCAACTCCACACACAAGAAGGGAAATAATCAAGAGTAGAGCAGAGATCAATGAGTAAAAAACTAGAGATACAGTAGAACGTATCAATTAAACTAGAACCTGGTTTTTTGAAAGAATAAATAAGATTCATTGGCCACACTAATCCAAAAGAAAAGTGAGAAAGCTCAAATTAATAAAATTACGAATGAAAAGGGAGAGATCACAACTAACACCAAGGAAGTAGAAACAATCATCAGAAGCTATTATCAACAGTTATATGCCAATAAGTTAAGCAACCTAGATGAAATGGATGCATTCTTGGAAAAATATAAAGTCCCACAACTGAACCAGGAAGAAATTGACAACCTGAATAGACTGATATCTAGTAACGAGATTGAAGCATTGATCAAAAACCTCCCAAAAAACAAGAGCCCAGAACCTGATGGATTCCCTGGGGAATTCTACCAAACTTTCAAAGAAGAAATAACTCCTATTCTCCTGAAGCTGTTTAAAAAAATTGAAGCAGAAGGAAAACTTCCAGACTCTTTTTATGAAGCCAGCATTACCCTGATCCCCAAACCAGGCAAAGACCACACCATAAAGGAGAATATCAGACCAATATCACTGATGAATATGGATGCTACGATTCTCAACAAGATCCTAGCAAACAGGATCCAACAGCACATTAAAAAGATCATCCAACATGACCAGGTGGGATTCATCCCTGGGTTACAAGGGTGGTTCTACATTCACAAATCAATCAATGTGATAGATCAAACCAATAAGAGAAGAGAGAAGAACCACATGGTCCTCTCAATTTATGCAGAAAAAGCATTTGACAAAATCCAGCATCCATTCCTGAATAAAATGCTTCAAAGTATAGGGATAGAGGGAACATTTCTGAACTCCATAAAATCTATCTATGAAAGACCCACAGCAAAAATCATCGTCAATGGGAAGAAGCTCACAGCCTTCCCATTGAGATCAGGAACACGACAAGGATGCCCACTCTCACCACTCTAGTTCAACATAGTATTAAAAGTCCTAGCAACAGCAATCAGACAACAAAGAGAAATAAAAGGTATCCAAATTGGCAAGGAAGAAGTCAAACTCTCTCTCTTTGCAGATGACATGATCCTTTATATGGAAAACCCACCCCCAAACTACTAGAACTCATACAGCAATTCAGTAACGTGGCAGGATACAAAGTCAGTGTACAGAAATCAGTGGCTTTCTTATACACTAACAATGAAAATACAGAAAGGGAAATTAGAGAATCGATTCCATTTACTATAGCACTAAGAACCATAAGATACCTGGGAATAAACCATATATATGAATATATCTCTTTACCAAAGAGGTAAAGGATCTGTACTCAAGGAACTACTGAACACTCATGAAAGAAATTGAAGAAGACACAAAAAGATGGAAGACCATTCCATGTTCTTGGATCAGAAGAATAAACAGTGTTAAAATGTCTATACTGCCTAGAGCAATCTATACTTTTAATGCCATTCCGATCAATATTCCACCGGTATTTTTCAAAGAGCTGGAGCAAATAATCCTAAAATTTGTATGGAATCAGAAGAGACCCTGAATTGCTAAGGAAATGTTAAAAAAAAATAAAACTGGTGGCATCACGTTACCTGATTTCAAGTTTTACTACAAAGCTGTGATCACCAAGACAGCATGGTAATGGCATCAAAACAGACACATAGACCAGTGGAACAGAGTAGAGAGCCCATATATGGACCCTCAACTCTATGGTCAAATAATTTTCGACAAAGCAGGAAAAAATATACAGTGGAAAAAAGACAGTTTCTTCAATAAATGGTGCTGGGGAAATTGGACAACTATATGTAGAAGAATGAAACTCGACCATTCTCTTACACCGTACACAAAGATAAACTCAAAATGGATAAAGGACCTCAATGTGAGACAGGAATCCATCAGAATCCTAGAGGAGAACATAGGCAGTAACCTCTTTGATATCAGCCACAGCAACTTCTTTCAAGAAATGTCTCCAAAGGCAAAGGAAACAAAAGTGAAAATGAACTTTTGGGACTTCATCAAGATCAAAAGCTTCTGCACAGCAAAGGAAACAGTCAACAAAACAAAGAGGCAACCCACGGAATAGGAGAAGATATTTGCAAATGACAGTACAGACAAAAGGTTGATATCCAGGATCTATAAAGAACTTCTCAAATTCAACACACACAAAACAGATAATCATATCAAAAAATTGGCAGAAGATATGAACAGACACTTCTCCAATGAAGACATACAAATGGCTATCAGACACATGAAAAAATGTTCATCATCACTAGCCATCAGGGAGATTCATATTAAAACCACATTGAGATACCACCTCACACCAGTTAGAATGGCCAAAATCAGCAAGACAGGAAACAATGTGTGTTGGAGAGGATGTGGAGAAAGGGGAAACCTCTTACACTGTTTGTGGGAGTGAAAGTTGGTGCAGCCACTCTGGAGAACAGTGTGGATATTCCTCAAGAAGTTAAAAATAGAGCTTTACTATGACCCTGCATTTGTGCTACTGGGTTTTTACCCCAAAGATACAGATGTGGTGAAAAGAAGGGCTATCTGTACCCCAATGTTTATAGCAGCAATGGCCACGGTCGCCAAACTGTGGAAAGAACCAAGATGCCCTTCAATGTGATAGAACAAATCAATAAGAGAAGAGAGAAGAACCACATGGTACTCTCAATTGATGCAGAAAAAACATTTGACAAAATCAAGCATCCGTTCCTGATTAAAATGCTTCAAAGTATAGGGATAGAGGGAACATTCCTGAACTTCATAAAATCTATCTGTGAAAGACCCACAGCAAAAATCATCCTCAATGGGAAGAAGCTCACAGCCTTCCTGTTGAGATCAGGAACACGACAAGGATGCCCACTCTCACCACTCTTGTTCAACATAGTATTAGAAGTCCTAGCAACAGCAATCAGACAACAAAGAGAAATAAAAGGTATCCAAATTGGCAAGGAAGAAGTCAAACTCTCTCTCTTCGCAGATGACATGATCCTTTATATGGAAAACCCAAAAGACTCCACCCCCAAACTATTAGAACTCATACAGTAATTCAGTAACGTGGCAGGATACAAAGTCAATGTACAGAAATCCGTGGCCCTTCAACGGATGAATGGATAAGGAAGATGTGGTCCATATACACTATGGAGTATTATGCCTCCATCAGAAAGGATGAATACCCAACTTTTGTAGCAACATGGACAGGACTGGAAGAGATTATGCTGAGTGAAATAAGTCAAGCAGAGAGAGTCAATTATCGTATGGTTTCACTTATTTGCGGAGCATAACAAATAACACGGAGGACATGGGGAGATGGAGAGGAGAAGGGAGTTGAGGGAAATTGGAGGGGGAGATGAACCATGAGAGACTCTGGACTCTGAAAAACAACCTGAGGGTTTTGAAGGGGTGGGGGTGGGAGGTTTGGGGAGCCAAGTGGTGGGTGTTTTGGAGGACACGCATTGCATGGATCACTGGGTGTGGTGCAAAAACTATGAATTCTGTTACTCTGAAAAGAAATTATATATATATCTATATAGATATATATATAATAAAAAAGTCCTGTCTGCATTAAGTGTTCAATAAATATGTGACAACAGTGTCAATTTTCAAAGGAAATTACGAGCTCCAAAATGAATCCTCACATGGCCATTTTGCCCCTCTAGCTTTGTTTTATCAAATTACAAATAGAATCCACCCTCTAGGGCTTTAAGAAAAATAAAATGTTTCATATTTTGAAGGAACCGTAACAAAAGGGTTAAGGATAAAGCAGTCCCCAAGCCAGAATCCCTTGTTTCTGGATATGCCTAAAAGCACAGTTTGTTGTAACCAGATTTGAAGGTATATAGAGAGGTAGAGAAAGCAGTTTATTATTCATCACTTAAGGTCATTAAAAAGGGCACATTTTGGGGCACCTGGGTGGCTCAGTGGGTTAAGGCCTCTGCTTTCGGCTCAAGTCATGATCCCAGGGTCCTGGGATCGAGTCCCACATTGGGCTCTCTGCTCCACGGAGAGCCTGCTTCCTCCTCTCTCCCTGCCTGCCTCTCTTGCCTACTTGTAATCTCTGTCTGTCAAATAAATAAATAAAATCTTTTTAAAAAGGCACATTTATACTACCAGTGGTTGAGTCAGTAGTAAACCAGGGCTACTCAACACATATTCAGTGCTTGTTCAGGGCTATGCTATGCTAAGTGAGTGCTGTGCAGGTGGATAAATTGCTCTTAACTAAGATTCCAATTGAGAATTTATTTTTCTTGTGAGCCTAAATAAAAAGTTCAAAACTTCAGAAGTAGTTAGTTTTGATGAGCTTCTAAGCAGTATAAAGTTTTGCATTGAGCCCAAAGCTTTCAGGTGTTATAAAAATTCATCCTGTCTAACAATAACTTTGAAGCTATTATTTTTTCTCTTGTTCACTCTCCTCTTGAACAGTGTTGCCCCAAGACTTGCCACTACCATAGCTTTCCACCCACTCCATTCTATGTCCCTTAGTTTTAATATCTCTCACACCCTTTTTGATTTTCGTTTTGTTTTTTCAGTTAGCACATAGCTTAATGTTGGTTTCAGGAGTAGAATTGAGTAATTCGTCACTTACATATAACACATAGTGCTCATCACAAGTGCCCTCCTGAATTCCCATCACCCATTTAGCCAGGTTGATTTTCAATTTTAATTTATTCTCATTCAAATAAAAGATTGCAAAGTCCCTTTGCAATTTAGTCCATAATCCTTGAATTCTAACAGCTTTGAGATTTCATTTCCTTTTTTCTCTTTATGAATGAAGATTTTTTTTCTCCTTTCTTCCAGAAAGCAAAATTACTTGGAGGAAGAGGGGTAAATAGGGAGAAAACATCGATATTTTATTTTCTTCTTTCTCTTCTTTAAACTCTTTCTCTTTCTCTCTAAATATATATATATACATATGTATATATATATAGTGTTACATATATTATATTCTATATATTTATCTGTATCTATATCTATATATATGTATTTATTTAGAAATCTCTAACTGGCAATAAATGTCTATCTATATTTCCCCTATAGACAATCATTCTCTTTGTTGTTCTTAGAACACTTATTATTTATCTTTACATTTTTCTCCAACAATCCTTTCTATTTCTTATTTTTCCCACCCCTGAAATCCTTCTAGGTTTTTTTCCCACTGGTGAATGCTACCAAATATTTAATAAAAATTTTATATCAAATCTTCAGAAACAATTCCAAAAGAGTGCAACATCTAGGAGATTTACCAATTCATTCCATAAGACCAATTATTACCCAGACAACAAAGCCAAACAAAAGCATCACAAGAAAAGTAAACTACACATTTTATTATCTGTAATGTCAACCTTTGATGTTTTATCAAAACTCAGGAGTTTCATGACTCCTTTGCTGACATTATCTAGGCAAACTCATTTGGTTGAAATGAGAACTAATTTTAAAAAAAGAAAGCAAAGATGATTTTTAAAGTACTTTAAAATTTTTTTTGAGTAAGTTTTGGCTGAACCCCTGGTTAGAAAGAGAATGATAAAGGTTTCTAGAGATATTATCTTAGTCAACATTTACAGAGTTATATTATACCATTTATTTTGTATCATCAATCACAATCCCTTATGAAACGCAGATAGGATAGAACAGAATGAGTCAATATGCCCTTTTTAAAAATTCCCTAATGGCCTTTTCCTTCTGCTTTTTCTTTCTTAGTGGGGTTCTTAGTCATTAATAATACCACTAGTTAACAGTTCATTCAAAATATGACATCTTATGGTTCAATCAGCCTAGGATAGCTGTTCCCCAACAATTAGATAATGATTTACTGGTAGATCTCAAAGCCTTCTGTGGTCTCCAAGCCATGCAGCTCAAAGGTTGAAAGGTGACATGTAGGGCAGCTTTCCCAATTACTTGTTCCTCTCTAAGGTCCAGTGTAGGAAAATGTCATGTAACAATGTGGTACAGGGAAAAACTACTCCTTTAACTTAACAACTCATATTCCCTGCAGTCTTGCAACAATCACACAACATCAGTTAAATACAAATGGCTCTTCATCAAGAAATGGTTGTAATTATATTCCTTTTACAATTATTGACAACCTTAAAACATAGTAACTAAAATTAATATGTTGAGGGCTCATTCATTGAAGTCTTGATAACTGTGACCAAAAAAATAAGGCAAAGCAAAAGTGAAGGTCATTGTTTTCACCAAAAGTCCATCTCAAATTGTAGATAGTGGAAATATTGTTCTTACACAGTGATTAGACACTACGAAAGATTTCAAGAGCCACCAAGACAATAGTCTCAGAGAGGTTTGGGAAATACTGGGTGATTGATTGACTTGTATTTCAACCAATCCCTCAGTCACATTTCCCAGGACTCACTTTAAATAAACAAGAGAAGTAGAATTTTGCTCTTATTAAGCCACTCAACTGGAAACTGACAAAACAGAGGATAGACCAGCAAGGATGGACCCCTAAAGTTCCCTGGAACCCCCTCCTTTGCACTTTCATTCAGAAAAGTTAAGTAGGTAAAATGAACAAAATATTATAGATTGGCAGCAGGCCATTGTGGACAAAAATATGTCAACTGCAGCTAACATCAATGTCATTAACCAGGGGAATTGGGGCTTAAACAACTAATGAAGGGGCTCCTACAGCTGATGAATCAAAATATAAAGCCATTGCTTGAGATGATGAAAGATGAACAAAGAGCAAACGGTGCCTGCAAATGAATTAATCTATAAATGTTTGACATAATAGAAAACCATCTTAATGTTATCATGAATTTGTTTAAAGACACTAAAACTCCACTGGGTAGAATTCCAGTGATACACTTCCTATCATCAAATGTGTTGAGTATAAGAAGTATTCTAAAGAAAGCAAAGTGAATTTATTTTGAACTCTAGTTATTCCGTGTTTAAATATTTATTTAAAGGTTATTTCAAGGGGTGCCTGGGTGGCTCAGTGGGTTAAAGACTCTGCCTTCGGCTTGGGTCATGATCCCGGGGTCCTGGGATCGAGCGACACACCCGGCTCTCTGCTCGGCCGGGAGCCTGCTTCCTCCTCTCTCTCTGTCTGCCTCTCCGCCTACCTGTGATCTCTACCTGTCAAATGAATAAATAAAAAAAAATCTAAGGGTTATGTCAATACAGATAAAAGAACAGCCTAGCCTAAAGCCCACATATGAAAAGCTGTGTTTCATAATAGTAGAGATTATGGACATCACAACACTGTTTACAAGATATGTAGTAACTAATTTTTTCATGAAAATTGGGATTTTACACAAGCTCCAGCCTCAAAGAGTAGGAACTGAGCTGGGCAGAAGAAGACAAGTCACCTGTTCAAAAAGATATTTATGTGTTGGTGGTATAGTGGTGAGCATAGCTGCCTTCCATAAAGATATTTATATGATAAATTTTAATAAGGATTTCCAAAAGAATTAAGATACAAATTATCCTTATCATAATTTCTCCAAGTTGAATGTTAGGAGGATGGGCACTCAACTGAAGATTTTGAAATTTTAGGCAAGCATTTGGAAATCAACAAAATATAATAGCACTCAAACAACATACTTTAAACAAAATAAGAAACTATTCAACAGAAAAGTATTCAAATATTACCAACTAGACTATCTGGACAAAAGTTTATTATTCAAATCCCATTAGCCATCTGAAAATACTGGGCTTTGAACTGCTGTAGAACTTTTAATACAAGATGCTCATGCCAATAACCCGGAGCTACTTCTAAATATTTCTTAGTAAGTGGTAAAATTCAGCATTAGACATAATTCCTTTAAATTCCACCATGGAAACATTTACCACATACCAAATAATTCTAGAGAATACTCGCTCAAACTGATGAAGGCATTTGCAGATATGACCACTACTTGAGAGAAGTACACTATATGGTGGAAAGGGCCTCTAGAGCTAGATTATAGCCAGAGAAGATGTTAAAATAAAGGAAAGGGGAAGAAAAACTTTGCTTAGGTTATTTGTTATTGGTCCAAATGTAGGTCCTGTCTATAGACTTGAACATCAGGTGAAGAAAAATTCCTGTAAAGATAGAATAAGTGTAGAAGTACAGGCATGAGCATTAGGGAGGGCATGTGAAGCGATGAGCACTGGGCATTATACGCAACTGATGAATCGTTGAACACGACATCTGAAACGAATGATGTACTATGTGTTGGCTAATTGAATTTGAATTAAAAAAAGAATTAAAGACATGGGTACTAGGGATTAGCAATGTAAACAAAGGATACTTATTCTATAAACAGAAGAGGATGTGGGAAAATGAGACTGGAAATATAGAGATATGAGGTGGAGAGAAGAGACATGTCTCATTTACACAAACATTTACTTGGCAATGTCAATATAAGGACTACTGAAATGGAAAGATATAAGGGCAAAGTTTGAATTTAGGACTTAAGGATATTAGTAATCATTTCAAAATGTGGTAGAGGGGGGCGCCTGGGTGGCTCAGTGGGTTAAAGCCTCTGCCTTCGGCTTGGGTCATGATCCCGGGGTCCTGGGATTGAGCCATGCATCCGGCTCTCTGCTCGGCCGGGAGCCTGCTTCCTCCTCTCTCTCTGCCTGCCTCTCTGCCTACTTGTGATCTCTGTCTGTCAAATAAATAAATAAAATCTTTTAAAAAATGTGATAGAGGTTTATAAAGAATCTCAACTTCTTCTGGTGACACTTGACTACCTAGGTACAGGAATGAACAAAATAAAAGGGTTGGAATGCTAATGACACAATATCATGTATCTCACCTGAAACCTTCAATTGAACCATATGTTTTTCACATGGAGACAGAAAAGTGGAATAATTAATACTGAAAATTTAAATTCCCCCAAACTGCCACAATTGGAGTAAACCTTTTAGAGTAAGTATGATCATAATCTGTATAAGAGTATCAGGGAAATGACTAGCTCTACATGGCTAAAATGAAAAGTAAGAGCTGGCATTCTTGTTCCTTGATTATACCATAACAACCTAATAGTAAAATCATCCCTGAAAATTGGGTTTCACTACTTTGAGTTATATTGGGTTTGCCAAGGGTTTTAAACTAAACCTACATTAAATTTGCTTAAGGTCAAAAACATAGCTTGCTCAGTGGTGCTGAAGGGTTTGGTGATCAACTAATTGAATTTAAATGTAAAAAAAATAATACAGGTCAATTTCTCAGGAAATTCATGAAAAACAAAATACTATACATTATTTAGAAAACTAAAAAATGCCATTTTGTTTTTAAAAGGTAGAGTGATTGAGGTATATATTTAAATAGGAAATATATGTGGCAATTCATAAGTTATATTTTGTCAAAATAAGAGCAATGGTCCTAGGATTCACCAGAAAATTAAGAGAGACTGACACATGAGAAACAGAGTTGATGTAAAACAAGTGGTAAGATGTCTCCACATTTGGTTCAGCAGCAATTAGCTCTCAAAGCTGACTAAATAATTTTATGGCTATTTTTGGTCATCAGCATAAGACTCACTGAAAAGAAACTATTACACCAAACCAACAAAGTCTGTCCAAAAGATGAAGAATTGGGTCATTAAGCAAACCCTCTAACACAGTGAAACATTCAGTGGTAGCTATTATGCTTGCAGTCTAAATTTTATATGCTTTCAGTTTACAAAGCCTTTCACAAATACTGTCTCTGTTAGTCCTTGTAACCGTCCCTCAGAACAACGTGCTGCTTAAAATATAACCCATGAGAACTTATACTAGTTACCAAGCATGCTTAGATGTAGCCTTAAGAACAGGTACCGGCAACCGGCCTCTGGGGGAGAGGACGATACATGTTCTTGAAGCCAAGCAGCTGGGAACACCTGGCCCGCTCAGGGTAAATGCTGCCTGTTTCTTTTTGCTGTTATCTCCCCTACTCCAGAGACCACCGGGGGCTAATTAGATGGTCCCTTCTGGGCTTGCTCGCTACAGGTCTGGACTACACGACCAGACATGTTTTGCCTTTCTTCTTACATATCTATAAGACTCATGGTCAATGTGTAACCTACTCCCGCTTCTTTGCTGGTTGTTACCTACTTTCCAATAAATATGACACTGAGGAGTTGTTCAGGGTGACTGTCTTTTCTACTGTCAACCCCTATTCTCTTTCTGTTGTAGCTGGCTTATTTGTGCCTCATTCTTCTCCTGTGTGCCATCAGGAAGCAGCAAGTCATCACAATCACCCATTTAAGATTGGTTTCCCATAAACTAATTAGGTTGTCCAAGTCAGGAACAGAGCCAGAACGTGAAACCTGACCTTCAGGTTTTAAGTCCCTCTCACTCTTTTATTCCATAGTTGTCTCTCAATAAGTACATTTAAAAAATTCTTGCATAAATCAGGTAATTAAAGGATGTAGCTTTGGCAAATGGGGAGAGAAATTTCCAGGCACCAGTTTGGTGACTAGAGAGGGTTGACAAATCCTGGTTATAGATCATTGTCCCAGTGACAATCTACAAGGTGGCATTTATGGACACTATTTCAAGTCAGTCAGGATATTTCTAATCCAAAAGCAAATCACTATAAGAATATTGGACAACTGACTTCATATTATGAAGAACTCACACCAGATTAGCAGTAATCAAAAGCATCTCTTAGGACATGCCTTCTTTTTGGGTGCTTGTACTTGGGTCCAAATAGAGGTAAGTTCTTTGAGTCTTGTGAGTAATAATTCAAGGGAACCACAGGCTCCAATAACAATTCTGCCTTTTATTAATTTGTGACTTTAGGGATTTGTGACTGTAAAAAGGGGATTGTAGTGAGGATAAATGGCTGTAACTTAGATTAAAATACCTTCCATGTAATATGTCATTTTTTATAAAATTAGCTCTTTTGGGGGGATATAAAATTAACTCAATTGATTAATTTATTACTTTTATGAAATTAATTCTTAGTGGATTGGAGAAGAGACACCCCATTGAGCATAGAGACAAGGTAGGAGAGGCAGAACTAAGGTGCTCCCTCTCCTTGTGAACATAGTGGCAATGAGTATAAGTGATCTGAAGAGAACATGAAGTATGGGAGCCTTAAACAAGGCCTCTGCTTTAAGAACCCATGTAGGTCATGAGAACGAGAGTAGGATGGAATGTCAATCGGGACCAATTTGTGCACTCTTCTGTCATCAGTTCTTTAAGTTTAATGTCTTCAAAAACCAGCCTCACATAAAGTTGGGTCTGCTCTCATAAGATTTTGGGATCAAATTTTGGAATAAATTAATTTTTCTCCCTAGTTTTCTGAATTTTTTTGTTTGTTAGGTTACTGTCATATGAATCTTTCTAATTTCCCCTACATATAAACATGGAAAATCTGTACGAGGAAGTAAATCCCTATTTCCAACAAGAATTACAGTTTCATAAAATCTCAGTACTTAAAAGAAACTAAAATCCATCCTTCTAAATATTATGAAGATATATGTACTCTCCAAAGCCTCAAAACCCTTGTGTGTTTGTGTGTGCATTTTCCTTAAGTTCAATTAGCCAACATATACTACATCATTAGTTTTTGATGTAGTGTTCAGTGATTCATTAGTTCCATGTGACACCCAGTGCTCATCATATGTGCCCTCCTTAATGTTCATCACCCAGTTACCACACACCCCCACCCTCTCTCTTCTACAACCCTCAGTTTGTTTCCTGGAATCAAGAACTCTTTAAAAAACATGACACTTGTAAAAAATTTAAAAAAAATAAAACAAAAAACAAAAAAAAAACCCCATGACACTTGTAAAAATTTGTTCATACATCTTGGTAACAAATTTAATTCTGCATTGGACTACCTTTGACAGAGTTGAAGTTCAGAAAACCTGATATAATAAGCTTGGATAGAAAATGTGGAATGGGGAATAAAAAAGGAAATGTGGAATGGAGATAACTATAGAGGCTAAGGATCCCATGGAATAATATCTTACTCAATTGGAACTACTAAAAGTAGTAGATCAATGCCAATGTAATTCACTAAATTAGAAGCTCGTTAAAAAAAAAAAAAAAGTCTCTGGGATTTTTTTCAGCCTGAAATGACCAAAAGAACATATCCTTTCCAACAGTTTAGCATTTCTTAGAAATTTGATTTAGTAACTGCTTTGGGGTGATTCACAAGTAATCTACATAAAGTAGCCCACACAGTGTGGTATACTTCCCTGCATTTTAAAATTCTGCACATGTTTATATGGCCCTCAAGATAAAAATGTACATAGATAGAACATATCTTCTAATCACGTGGGTGACACCTCTATGAATTACAGCTAGGTTCACTAAAGACTTTTTAAGTATCCAGTTGATGTGTAACTTAGATACAAATTGCATCCCTGTAGCTTCAAGTTGAAAGATTAATTTTGCACTGATTTAACAGATTGCTTTGGCATGGGAGAAACAGCAATCAATGGGGATGTTAGCAGCCTCTTTGTCATGCTAAAGGGATTGACTATAATCAGCCTAAAACATGGAGAAGCCACTGGTGCCAATATCAGCATTAAGTGGTCAGTTTCAGGGTACCTGGGTGACTCAATTGGTTAAGTATCTACCTTCACCTCAGGCCATGACCCCAGCACCCTGGGATCCAGCCCTACCTCGGACTCCTTGCTCAGCAAGGAGACTGCTTCTCCCTCTCCCTCTGCCCGCTGCTCCCCCTGCTTGTACTCTCTCTGTGTCAAAGAGATAAATAAAATCTTTTTTTTTTAAAGTGGTGAGTTTCTATTGTGCTGACACATTCTGATAAGACTAAAAAGAAGCCTTGGGACTTGAAACACACAGCTAGGAATGAATTATGTGTATATTAAATATGTTAGTGATTTGGTTCTTAAAATAAAAACAGGAAAGATTTGTAGAAAAACATGATTTATATTCTAAATACCATAGAGAAGAGACTTGGAATTGTCATGGGGAACTCAAAGGAAAATGCTAGAGCTGGTAGCTGGATAGGTGGAGGAAGAGGAGAGAGAGAGTATATTCATACCATAAATAAGCGAGAATAGCGGTATTGCTATCTAGTCATTCAGTAAGCTCTTTGCATAGAGACTACTTGATACACATCATTTCAGAAGGTCTTTGAACAAGCTAACAATACAAGTCTATAATTATACAGGAATAAGCCAGTTAGATCTTAGTTTAATTCCCCTCTCTTCCGAGGAGGCAACTTTATATCATTGCCCTAAATTTATAAAGGTTTTTTCCTAAGAATCCTAAATTAGGTCAGATGTAGGATCACATCTGTTCCATCTCTACGAAGTAGCCAAAGGTAGGTAGGAAGAGGTAGGGAAAGAGGGATGTCAGGTCTGACTATTTCTATAAACAGAGCAAGCTTATATGACTTGTAACAATTCACCGCAGTAATCATAGGAAGTTGGTGATAAAATACAGCCAAGAATTCAACTCTGACTCCCAAGGCAAAGAATGAGAGAGAGAATGCTCCCTGTGAGCATGTCTGTGAAACATGTTTTAGGAAAGAAGAGAGTGGCATTTCACCACAATATAAGTTTCTTCATGAAACACTTTCCTCAGATAAAGTGAGATTCTACAGAGTAGCTAACAAGACCAAATTAATACCTGACTACAAATTTAGGAATCTGATTTTAGACTTACCAGATTAACTCTAATCTTACTTGATTGCATAAATTAGAAAGAATTTCGTGAGCTTTAGGCCCCAAGGCCTGAACTCTAAGTTTTAGCTCCAGACAGAAAAGCAAATCTTGATATGTTATCTGTTTATAAATATTTGAATGCCTACAATATGTAAGGCACGATAGAGAGATAAAAGACAGTGCTCATGCCTGCTTGCCTTTAAGTAGCACATACTCTATCAACAATAGGAAAAATATGTGCATACATTTAAAAAAATAGGTAGGTTAAATTGAGCCAACAGAAAAGAGGCAGTTAGGAAGCTCTTACAATACTATGGTAACCCATCTTAAAACCTTAAAGCATAAGGGCATCTCAGTGGTACAGTTTGTTAAGCATCTGACTTTTAGTTTTGGCTCAGGTTCTGATCTCAGGGTTGTGAGATCAAGTCTTGCATTGGGCTTCATGCTCAACATGGAATCTGCTCGAGATTCTCTCTCCCATTCCCTCTGCCCCTCCTGCTCATGCTTTCTCTCTCTCTCCAAAATAAACAAATAAATCTTTAATTAAAAAAATTAAAGCATAAGTTAGTGTGGTGGCAATAGAATTACAAAGGGAGAGACATATACAAAAGATGTTTTAGAAATAATGGGCTTGGCAACTAATGTCATATGATGAACCAGAGAAGGCAAAGAATGACTCCCAAGTTCCCAGTTTGGGTGACTAGGAGAATGATAATATCATTCACAGAAATAGGTCAAAAGGAGGAACAGATTCACAGGGGAGATGAAGGCATTTGATTTCAGACATGATAAATTTCTAACAAAAGTCCTCTATCCTATTTCTGTCATCCTCCAAACCACCAATACCTAAACTTTGTGACCCTTATTATAAATTTTGGGTATATGTCCTCGGTATTTGTAGGTCAACTATATTGATGTATCAATTTAATTATATATATATAATAAAATATACACAAAAAGTAGAAAATGTAAAAGAATGAGTTAAAAGTAATTATAAATAGTTATACTATTTTCCTTCCCATACTATAATAGCTTGTTTTGCACGGTCCATGTTGGAGACCACTTATCTAAGCAATTTAGATACATCTTGTCATTCTGTTTGTAAAACTGAAGAAAGAATAGTGATTTGTCTGACCCAAGTTAGTGATAAGGAATTCAGCTTAGAGGGGAAAACACACTTGGTATTTCTAAGGTTAAAAAACAATAGTAAATTGCCCATCATTAACAAAACTCTATCTTTCTAGCTTTAGCATCATTCAAAGGGTAGGGAGAGGCCAATATACTTGACAGTTTCCATGTCCACACTGCACTAAGGAAACTTCACAAAATATCAGATTAAGACCTCTTAAAATAGACCATCCCCCAAAGTAGAACAGCAGGAAATTAAATCCCTGTTAAGCAAGATTTTTCTTTGCTTTTATATTTTGTGAAGGAAGAATTTTAACCTTCACTACAACTTCATCAGGTAGCATCAATCTGGGGAAGAAAAAAAAAGCAAAAACCCAGGAACCAGGGCTCAAAGGAATTAAATGACTTACCCAATGTTACTTAGCCAATATGTGCTAGAAAGCTCAGATTTGAGTCCAATCTTTTACCTCAAATATTCTCTTTTACTCTACCACAGTTGTTTTAAATCCTTTTGCTTTTCTTTTGCTTGTTATAAGGCTGCTTCAATACTCTATCAACACACATTCTTTAAATTTCTGCCTGGTCTCTAATACAAACTGCAAAGATGAAAGAAACAGGATTGCTTAAAATGAATAGAAAAAGTGGCAGACTGATATTTCTCTTGTTTATTTCCTTTTCTATCCTAACAGACAAAGATTACATTCTCTCAATTTTCCAGCTTTTATTTATGCCTACCTTACTAATTTCTGGGCCAGATTTGTGTTAAAAATGGCTGTTTCTGAAACAAGAGTTCTGTCAGTTGGAATTTGAGTTCCACTTTTAGCATTGGTCAGGATAGTACATGTGCCCTAAAGTGTGAGGGCATGTAATTTCTTTTGTTGAGTCAAGATAACTTCAACTGGCATGCCCAAGACCATTTCATCTTCATTAAGTTAGCATGGGTCCGCAGATAACAAGTCAGGCCAAACTAGCCTCATTTCCTTTTGTGATAGTGTGAATAGCTTGAAAGATCAGATGACTGACTACCTTATAGCTAGCATATCTGAATTGAACAAACAGTCTTCCATTGTTAGGACAGACAAAATGTGGCCTGAAGTAACAGGAAGATTTATAGTGAGGTTAACTTATCATGCTACCAAATGTGTTAATTAATTTGTCATTGACAACAGTGGAAAATTATAAGTCTCTCCTATTTTATTAATATTGTTATTAGGGTCTCAAATAAAAATAGAAGTGGAATAATTTTTAAATTGGTAGATGACAAAATGAGAAGGAAGAACACCTCAGTCTGTGCCAATCTGAGAGGATGGGTAAAATCTGGCCACAAGAGATGTAAAAAGTATTAATGAAGAATATCTTAATTTAGTTCATAAAACTAACTAAAAGGACACATTCCTTAACAAACAATATGCATAAAGTAGTTACTGGAAGTTTTGTTGTTGTTGTTGTTGTTGTTGTTGTTGATCATAAGCACAATGAGCCAGTAGTGTAAGATGGCTGCTACAAAAAAAAAAAAAAAAAAAAAACTCCACCACAAAAAAACAAAGGCCAATCAATTTAAAACAAGGCTAACACCATTTAAAATAGTACAGTGTCCAGATCAAACTGTTACACAGTTCTCTGAATGATCATAACATATCCAGTGTGTAAATATTGGAGGGGGCATGTTTGGAGAAGGACATTCACAAATTTTATGTAAACAAAGGCAGAAAATCATCTTTAAGAATTCTAGGAGGTGGGGAAGAGGACTGTATACCTAGTAGAAACTTTCAGAAGTTTAAAAGTCTGTGAAATATAGATGGATTTATTCTCATTTTGATAAGGCAAATATCTAAATCATCAGTCAAAAGCACTTTTAGTGTTTTAATAACTGAAACATGAGGCCCATGTAAAATGGGGTAATGTCAATCAATTCCTCTAGAGCATAATTCCCACCTATTTCTCTCCAGTGCTCTGCAAGAAGAAAAATCAATGAATTCGGCAAGATTATTAGCTTGAACAGCAGAAACCAACATTTTCTTACTTAAGAAAGCAATAACCAGCAACTATCTGGTAGAAAAGAGGGAAGAGAATGGCTGGTAAAGAAAACAAATTCTGAAAAGCTCTTCAATTACACTGAGACAAAGGAGCCCTAGTCCCCAGGATAACCAGTGACAAGTTAACCCTTCACTCTGGGGCTTACTAGCCTATTCTAAAACACTCTTGAAAAACTACCCACCACAGAATTGGTCCTTTACATGCATTCAGAGGCGGCCAGTCTGCTCCAGTGGAAGGGCACAGAACAAGGAAGCAGGAACCCTGGTTTTTAGTTCCACCTCTGTCACTGACTTGTTTTGTGATCTTGAGCAAGTTCCTTCCCCTCCCAAATCTCAGAGTGGTGCTACAAGAACCCAGTGAAATCACAGACATGGAAGTACATTGCAAAGCAAAGAGTACAAGTGTGAGGGATTATTATCAAAATAGATTTTATGCCAACCTTTCTGGTAGCACCTTCAAGGCCTCCTCCAATTTAATGCAGGATTCCCAGCTCCTTGATTGCTCCCTCCAAATCCTATTGGCATGGAAACAGGAGCTTGCACCCTCCTGTTTCTTGCCAGCTGCCTCCTTAATGAGGCCAGATGAACGTAGTTATTTTTCATCAACTCTAGTCTCTCCCAGAGAGATCCAGTCTTCCTCAGGAAAACTCTTCCCTTCTATAAACACCAAAGACCAGGCACAGTCTATTCATGTGGTAAGTGTGAAGCAAGGAAGAGAGAAAGCTGGAGCAATGTAGAAGTCCAAGGGAGAAATCTGTGATTTGAGTAAAACTTGCTTGACAAGCTTTGAGTAATTACACTGTGCATGCACGTGCACGCGTGCACATACACACATACTAACTCAAGTTAGTCCATATACCGTATGGACTAGCATATGTAGCAATCAGAAACCTTACCTGATTTCTGCTCCCTGCTCCTGGGCCTGTGTTGGCCACTCTGTGTTCGTCTTCTCTCTACCACCTGTGAAGATTCCAATTCAGTGCTGTCCATTTATAGACTCTGGGAGTGGCAGGACTCCAGAATCTTTGTCCCTACAAATCATAAGTTAGAATTCTCAAATTTTTGGTCATGTCTGATTGAACACTATGAGTGTTATTGACTTCCTAACTGGGGAGAGGACCTAGCCTCAAAATTAAGAAGCTCTTATTTCATGCCTGCTATTCAGATCCTGTACCTGGGTTCCCCAATTCTCACAGACAATTATGTGTGCCAGTAAGGCAGAAAGAATACTTTGGAGAACAAATCTTACTCATAAGCAACATGAGGAGAATAGAGAAGAGGTCAAATCCTACAAAACAAGGGGTTCAGCTGTATAATGGCTCCAAAAGGAAAAACTAAAGTCAGTCACATTAAAACATAGGGAATAGGATATGGACACAATTAAAATAGACATTGGGTTTAATGCTTACAGTTCCAGGCTTGGCACAAGAGCACATACCAAAGCAGTGTCTTACATTCAAGCGGAATTTGGTAACTCAACATCCCAACTAGTGTGGATAGAAATGGAGTCTAAAGATAAGATACATGGGTAAAACAGGCTCAGGTATAGAGCACAAGAATGGTGCCCTAAGTTCTGGTACACTCAAATATACCCCTAGAGTACAGAATTCATAGTATGTTTGAAATTCTTAGGCTGAGAGTACCAACCTTTCAGCATGTTACCTGGTATAGAAAAATGAGGACCTTGGAGAAGGAGGTAGAACCATATAAGGCTTCAGAGTTGAAGCTCAAGCAGTGAAAAGGGTTCTGGATTACTATACTGAATCTCGCTAAGTTTGGAGAAAATGCCCTATCTAAATAGAATATAAATTGCCTTTTTGGTTTAAATATTAGGGTATCCCAATTCATCTTTAGTCCTGGATGGCTTATAGGGAAGATACTTCCCTTCTCCTCCCTTTTTATTCTCTCTACTATTTCTTGCCCATTTACTTTCAAACTTATTCTAAGTTTTTAGGATAGTTTGTTTCAGAATATAACTCAGGACTTGTGATACTATGCCAGGAAAGAGATCTGCTATGCTAAGTTTACTCCTCACTGCATGTCAATGGCCATAGGAAACAGAAACAGCAAGAAAAATTATGTTAACTCTTTGAAGGATTTTCCATGGCAGAACTGGTATCTACCAGATATATCTGGAGATATATATATATATATATATATATATATATATATATATATATATCAATGAGTTCCAACCTAATCTAAATTCTCTAAAAGCTAGGGTAACTGAGACAGAAGATAGAATTAGTGATCTGGAGGACAAACAGATAGAGAGAAAGGATCAGGAGGAAGCCTGGAACAAACAGCTTAGAAACCACAAAATCAGAATCAGGGACATAAATGACGCCATGAAACATTCCAATGTCAGAATTATTTGGATCCCTGAAGGGGAGGAGAAAGAAAGAAGTCTAGAAGATAGAGTGGAACAAATTCTCCATGAAAATTTTCCCAATCTCATGAATGGAATCAGCATTCATGTACTAGAGGCAGAACGGTCCCCCCCTCCAAGATTTTAGATTCTTGAAACACCTTGAGACACTTGATAGTAGGAATGAGGAATTATAATTCTAGAGAAACTCTCTTGAAGGCAGCGAGGACAAAGAAGCTCCTTACATACAGAGGAAAGCCCATCAGAATAACGTCAGACATGTCCACAGCAATCTGGAAAGCCAGAAAGGGCTGGCAAGATATATTCAGGGCACTAAATGAGAAAGAATACTTTATCCAGCAAGAGTGACATTCAAAATGGATGGAGAGATAAAGAGTTTCCAAGACCATCAAGGCTTAAAAGAGTATGTGACCACCAAGCCAACACTGCAAGAAATATTAAGGGGGGGTTCTATAAAAGAGGAAAAATCCTAAGAATATCATTGAACAGAAATATAGAGACAATCTACAGAAAGAAACACTTCAAAGGTAACACGATCAATAAAAACGTATCTATCAATAATCACTCTCAATGTGAATGGCCTAAATGTGCCCCTAAAATGACACAGGGTTGCAGATTGGATAAAAGGACAGGACCCATCCATATGTTGTCTACAAGAGACCCATTTCGAACCTCAGTATACACCCAGACTGAAAGTGAAGGGATGGAGAAGCATCTTTCATGCCAAGGGGCCTCAAAAGAAGGCCGGGGTAGTGATTCTCATATCAGATAAATTAGATTTTAAACTAAAGACTGTAGTCAGAGATACAGAAGGACACTACATCATTTTTAAAGGGACTATCCACCAAGAAGATCTAACAATTGTAAATATATATGCCCCCAATATGGGAGCAGCCAATTACATAAGAAAACTATTAATCAAGATAAAGAGTCATATTGATATGAATACATTAATAGTAGGAGATCTTAACATGCCTCTCTCAGTAATAGATAGATCATCCAAGCAGAAAAATCAATAAAGAAACAAAAGCATTGAATGACACATTGGACCAGATGTACCTCATAGATATATACAGAACATGCCACCCTAAAACAACAGAATACTCATTCTTCTCAAGTGCACATGGAACCTTTTCCAGAATAGACCACATACTGGGTCACAAATCAGGACTCAACTAATACCAAAAGACTGAGATTAATACCCATCACCCTGTTGGCCCCTCCCTTAACCCCTCCCCTCTGAAATCATCAGTTTGTTTTCCAGGGTCCATAGTCAATTATAGTTCATCTCCCTCTCTGATGTCTCCTTCAGATTTCCCTCCCTTCCCCTATGGTCCTCCATGCTATTGCTTATGTTCCACATGTCAGTGAAACTATACGATAATTGTCTTTCACTGCTTGACTTACTCCACTTAGCATAATTTCCTCCAGATCCATCCATGTTGATGCAAATGGTGGGTATTCCTCCTTTCTAATGGCTGAATAATATTCCATTTTATATATGTACCACACCTTTTTTATCCATTCATCTGTTGAAGGGCATTTTGGCTCCTTCCACACTTTGGCTATTGTGAACATTACTGCTATGAACATTGGTGTGCATATGCCATTTCTTTTCACTACATCTGTATCTTTGGGTTAAATACCTAGTAGTGCAATTTCTGGGTCATAGGATAGCTCTATTTTTAACATCTTGAGGAAACTCCATACTATTTTGCAGAGTGGCTGTACCAGCTTGTGTTCCCACCCACAATGTAAGAGGGTTCCCCTTTCTCCAGATCCTTGTTAATATTTGTTGTTTCCTGCCTTGTTAGTTTTTGCCATTATAACTGATGTAAGGTGGTATCTCATTGTGGTTTTGATTTGTATTTCCCTGATGGCTAATGAAGTTGAGAATTTTTCATGTGTCTGTTAGCCATTTGTATGTCTTCTTTGGAAAAGTGTCTGTTCATGTCTTCTGCCAGTTTTTTGACTGGCTTATTAGGTTTTTGAGTGTTGAGTTTAAGAAGTTCTTTATGGATCTTGTATACCAACCATTTATCTGTAATGTCATTTTTAAGTATCTTCTCCCATTCTATGGGCTACCTCTTAGTTTTGTTGACTGTTTCTTTCACTGTGCAAAAGGTTTTTATCTTGGTGAGTCCCAAAAGTTCAATTTTGTTTTTGTTTCTCTTGTCTTTCAAGACATGTCTTGAAAGACGTTGCTGTGGCTGATGTCGAAGAAGTTACTGCTTATGTTCTCCTCTAGGATTTTGACTGATTTCTGTCTCACATTGAGGTCTTTCATCCATTTTTAGTTTATCTTTGTGTAGGATGTAAGAGAATGGTCCAGTTTCATTCTTCTATATGTAGCTGTCCAATTTTCCCAGAACCACTTATTGAAGAGACTGTCTTTTTTCCATTGGATTTTTTTTCCTGATTTGTCAAAGATTGGTTGACCATAGAGGTGAGGGTCCATTTCTAGAGTCTCTATTCTCTTTCATTGGTCTATGTGTCTGTTTTTGTGCCAATGCCATGCTGTCTTGGTTATCACAGCTTTGTAATATAGCTTGAAGTGTGATGTGATGCTCCCAGCTTTGTTTTTCTTTTTCATCATTCCCTTGGCATTTTGGGGTCTTTTCTGGTTCCATAAAAATTCACTTGTTGTTTTTATTTTCCACTCACAGAGTGCCCCTTATCATTTCTTGTAGGGTTGGTTTAGTGGTCATCAATTATTTTAACTTTAATTGTCTTCATCTCTCTTTCTATTTTGAATGATAGCCTTGCTGGGTAAAGTATTCTTGGCTGCATATTTTTTTCTTTCAGCTTTTTGAATCCATGATGCCACTCCCTTTTGGCCTGTAAATTTTCTCTGAACAATCAGTTGATAGATTAATGGGGTTTCCTTTGTATGTGTCTTGTTTTCTCCTACAGTTCTAAAAATTATTTTTTTATCAGGTTTTTTTTTTTTGCTATTTTAATTACTGTGTGTCTTGGTGTAGACCTGCTTGTGTTTAATTTGTTTGAGGATATTTGTGCCTTCTGAATCTGGATCTCTCTTTCCTTCTAGGAAGGAAAAACTTCTCAGGAAGTTTTTAGCTATTATTTCTTCAAATACATTTTCTTCCCTCCTTTCTCTCTCTTCTCCTTCTGAGATCCCTATAATGAGAATGTTTTTCTGTTGATGGAATCACTGAGTTCTCTAAATCTATTTTCGTTATGTACTATTTGTCTCTCTCTTGTTCAACTTTATTGCTTTCCATTACTGTGTTCTCTAGGTCACTGATATATTCCACGAATTCCTGTAGCCTACTATTTATTCCTTTTATTACATTTTAAAATTTTATATAATGAGTTCTTGTCTGGTATTTTTTTTAACTCTTTGTCAGGGATCTCACTGATGCCTTTCACCCTTTTCTGAAATCCAATGGTTATCTTTATGATCATTACTTTAAATTCTGTATCAGATATATTATTTCTCTTTTGCTTAGATCTCCTGCTATGGCTTTGTCTTGTACAGTCATTTGGGACATATTTCTCCATTTCCTCATTTTGTCACCTCTCTGTGTCTGTTTCTGTGTGTTATGAAGGTGAGCTATGTCTTCTGCTCTTGAAAATAGTGGCTTTATGAAGAAGAGGTCTTGTAATGCCCTATAGTGCAGTGTCCCTTGTTCACCAGAACCTGGCATTTCAGAGGAGTCTCCTATGGGTGTTGCTTGTGTCTGAGTTACTTTTTCTTTCATTCCAGAAGTCTGCATCAATCATTTGCCTATTTGGGGCTATGCTTGCTCTCTATGATGTTAGTGAGATCCGGGTAGGCAGGCTCTGAGGCAGCATGACAGCTGATGGGCCCAAATTTGCATTGAGCCACTAGTCCCAGGCTGATTTCCCTCAAAGTGGCAGAAGCTCAGGGCATAGTGCACATCAGGAGTAGAAGGCATGGGCTTGTGGTGTCTGTGGGCAGGACAGCTGGGCCTGGTGTTGGGGGTCAAGCATGGTGGCCGAGCAGGGTATGTATAGTGATAGCATGATTTGCACTGAGCCAAGAGTCTACAAAATGACACTGAACCCAGGGCAGAAGCCAGAAGGCCTGTAGTGGGGAAACCCTCAGGACTTGTGGATGGGCACACTGTTAGCTGGTTAGGTAGTAAGTGTCTGGGAAGCTCCACCTCCAAGAGGTGTTTATGCTTGAGGGTGGGAGGGGGAGAAAAATGGTGACTGCTAGCTCCTTTGTTCCCAGAGAATTCCCCCAACAGGCTCTGACATCAGCATAAACATATCTCCCTCCCTCCTGTGGGAACTGTGGTTTTTATGTTGCTTCTTTTTGGGCTATTGTATCTTTAAGGGCAGAGACCCAGGTATGACTTGCACTTCTAGCTTGCCCAGGGTGGAGTCACCTGACGTTTAAAGCTCCAAGCTCCAAGTCCTTCTGGTTATACAAATTCAGGGCATTCAGCCCCTCTGGTTTTCAAGGCCAGACATTGTTAGGAGGATGTGTGGGCTCCCTGGTGCTTCCCCTTTCCACCACTGCAGCTCCCTCCTTCCTGAACACAGCTCCCAACCACCACTCTGCCTTTTCCAACTTCTCAGAGGCAGTTTCTTCTCCAGAGTCAGTGGTAGAGATTGCTTTATCAGTGTTTGGATCACTCTCAGGTTTATTGACATGGACGTCAATGATTTCTTGTTGTAAACATGGGAAAGGATGAGCTGATACTCCTCCTACTCCACAATCTTCCCAGCATCCCTCTGTCTTGCTGTTTTAGTGTAGAACTTATGATTCATTTATTCAAAACTATTTATCGAGTGCCTACTATGTGCCAGGTTCAGAGCTAAATAAGTGTTATACCAGTTACTACAAAGAAAACTTCATGTGGGGATTAATTTCAGATGGAGTCACTTGAGAACAGACTTAGTTATCTTCCTGTGATTCTCTTTAAACAATCTATTCCAACATATGTCGTCATTTCAGAATTTCAACCCTTGGTACGGTATCTTGTTACCACCTGGGCCTTACTCTGCCAAGTGCTCTTCACCTCTTCTCACTTCCATGAGGAATAGGGAGGCTTATAGTTGTTTTTGTGAATGAGAAGCATGGTCTAAAACAAATATAGTCCCTAGAAATCTCTGGTAGATCGCTTATGAGCAATCAAGAGTCCCCACCCAAACGAAAGAAAAAAGAAAGAGAGAAAAAAGAAAAGAGAGAGAGAGAGAGAGAGAGAGAGAGAGAGAGACAGGAAAAAAAAAAAAAGAAAGATAAAAGAGAAGGCTGTGCCCAAATGGGCACCAAGGTAAGATTTATGATGTATACAAACAAAAACAGACAAACAAAAAGACTGATAAAAGTATATGACAAGAGAAAAAAAAATATATATATATAAAAGCAAAACAAACAAACAAAAACCTCGTCAAAAAGAACCCCAAGTATAAGATTTATATACTACCAGGACAAACACAAATATACAGAAACACTGGTGGAAGAAAAAGATGGGAGAGTGGTTATAAATTCTCAGTGTGGGCGAGGAAGGTTATTTCCATTCTTCCTGGATGTATCTTGATATCTTTGTTAAAGGACTCAACTTTCCTAAGATAAAGGGGGATTAAAAATTGGTTTACCTATTAGGGGTAGCATTGATTGGGGAAAGGGGTTATCTTGAAGTTTAACTCTATATGAATATTAAAAAAATAAAAATAAAAAAATAATGAACTAAACTAAACTAAAATAAATTTTAAAAAAATTAAAAAATGGAAAAGCAAAAGAAAAACACGGGAATACGTATCAAAAGTTCAGATTAAAAGGTTATTATGGAATTTGATGTACTGGACATCTCACTGTGATGGAAAATAGGTTAAAAATTATCTATAGAAAAAATTTAAAAAAAGGAACCAGAATATTGGGAACGAATTAAAAATAAAAGTTGTATCTGTGAAGTAGTGGTGGTTGTTCTCTTGTCGTCTTTTTTTTTTTTTTTCCGGTTGGCTTTCTGGGGGAGGGGCCTGCTGCGTGGGTTTTCAGGCAGTGTTTCCTGAGTTAAGTCCTCCCGCCCCCCTCATGAGGGTGGGCTCTGAGGAAACTGGTTTTTCAGGCTTTTGTTCTCTGGAGGTTTTTATGTTTGTTTGTTCATTTGTTTTCTCTCGCCTTGACAGCTTTTGATGGTTTTTAGAGGTTTAGAGGAAAGCAAACTGCACTCAGACCTCCCTCTCAGAGAGAAGCCTCAGTCTGTTTCCCCTATGGGTACTGCAGAGCACATAAGTTCCCCCTCGGCTGCTTGCAGAGCACGTTCCACGTCGTGGTCCCTGGGGACACAGGAACTCGTGCTTGTACCCAAAACCACAACAGAGGCGGCTGTCTGGGCAGCTCCAGACCACCAGAGAGGTTCCCAGCAGTGATAGCACACTGAGATTTTCCCAATGGCCCAGGCTGGGAGTGCCTAGACTTTCCTGGTCCAAGAGCGCCGGGCTGGCGCCTGCCCACACCTCTCCCAAGGGAGGGTGTGGGGCGCGACTCAGGCTCTGATAGCGCGGTGTGGCGCGTGCATTGGGACTGCAAAAAGGCTGTTTTTCTGCCAGCTGGCGAGGCTCCCAGCCCCTCGTGGGAGCTGCACCCCACGTGCTCTCAGACGCTCTTGTGGCTCAGGGACCAAGACCGGGTTTCTTCTCTGCACTCTCTCTGACTCAGCGCCAGGGGTGGCTATCCTCAGTCCAGGGACTTAAGTCCCTGTCCCTAACTGCACTGATTCCCACAATTTCCCCCCATGATCCTTTGCTCTTTTTGAGTGCTTTCAACCAGACTCCAAGTTAGTGCTGGTCCCCAGTCGCAGGGCACTCTTGTATTGAGTATTACTTTCCAATGGGTCGCTTCTGGTGGCTCCCTCCCCCTTTTGTTTATCTTCCAATACCAGTCTGACATTCCCATTCCGCTTTACCTGCGCACTGGTGTCTTCTGCCCCTGTAGAGATCCAGACATGTATAATTCTAATCTCAGGCTGATTTCATGGGTGATCAGAGTTCTTTGGTGGGTAATCAGCTCACTTTAGGGTACAGGTTGAAAAGGCGCCTCCTCCTAGTTCTCTGCCATCTTGTCTCTCCTCCCAGGGTGATGGGTATTAAAGATGGCATGTGTCGTAATGAGCACAGAGTGTTATATGTAATCAATGAATCATTGAAAACTAATGATGTACTATAAAGTTACTAACTGAACATAATAAGAAAAACATAAGTAAGAGTAAGAAAAATAAGAAGGTAAAATAAAAGGATGTAAAAGATGATACCAAATATCTGAAATGTGGAGGGGAAAGGAGTAAAGAATGAATTCAAAAATAAATGACCATCAGCTTAATTTGGACAGGTATATGCAGAAGATGTTACATATAAATGGAATGTTAACCACAAATCAAATAATAGTAATGGATATGCAAAAAATAAAGAGCAAAGAATCCAGGTGTATCACTAAAGAAACCAGCAAACCATGAAAGAGATGAAGAAGAAACAATTGGAGAAAAAATACAAAAACAACCACAAAACAAGTAACAAAATGGTAATAAATACATATCTATAAATAATTACATTGAATGTTAATGGAGAAAATACTTCATCAAAAGACATAGGGTGACAGAGTGCACAAAAAGTTCAGACCCATCTATATGCTCCACAGAGACTCATTTCAGAGCTAAAGACACCTATAGATTGTAGGGTCTACAATCTACAATCTACACTCTACAGATTGTAGACTAAGGGGAAAGACAAATATTTATCATGCAAATGGATGTCAAGAGGTGAGATGGGGGAAATCAGAGGGGGAGACAAACCATGAGAGACCATGGACTCTATGAAACAAACTGAGGGTTTTGGAGGGGAGGGGGATGGGGGTTCGGTGGGCCTGGTGGTGGGTATGATGGAGGGCACATATTGCATGGAACTCTGGGTGTGGTGCCTAAACAATGAATTTTGGAACACTGGAAAAAAAGAAATTAAATTAAAAAAAAAGAAAAAGAAAGTCAGGGTAGCAATACTTATACCAGACAAAATAGACTTTAAAACAAAGTCTGGGGGTAGGAAAGGAATAAATGAAACAAGATAGATTGGGAGGGAGACAAACCATAAGAGACTCTTAATCTCACAAAACAAACTGAGGATTGCTGGGGGAGGGGGGGAGGGAGAGGGTGATTGGGTTATGGACATTGGAGGAAGTATGTGCTATGGTGAGTCCTGTGAAGTGTGTAAATCTGGCGATTCACAGATTGCACCACTGGGGTTAATAATACATTATATGTTAATAAAATTTTTTTTAAAAAGTCTGTTGAAAAAGTCAAAGAGGATATTATATAATGGTAAAGGGGACAATCCAACAAGAAGATATAACATAACAATTGTAAATATATGTGAATTGAGCATGGGAACACCAAAATACATGAACCAGTTAATAACAAACATAAAAGAAATAATCTATAGTAATACAAAATATTAGGGGACATTAACACCCCACTTACCTTGATAGACAGATGATCCAAACAGAAAATCAACAAGGAAACTGGATTTGAACGACATACTAGACCACATGGATATAACAGATATATTCAGAACATTCCATCCTAAAACAGCCGAATACACGTTTATTTTATTTTATTTTTCTTATAATTACATTTAGTTAGCCAGCATATAGTACATCATTAGTTTTTGATATAGCATTCAGCAATTCATCAGTTGTGTATAACACCCAGTGCTCATCACCACATGTGCCCTCCATAATACCCATCATGCACTTACTCCATCCCTACACCCCTCCCTTCTTTAACCCTCCACTTGGTTAAAGTGTATATTGACATTTTCCAGAATAGATCACATATTAGGCCAAAAAATAAGCCTCAATAAATTAAAAGAGATCAAAATCATCTTTCAATCACAATGCTATGAAACTAGAAATCAACCACAAGAAAAAAATCCAGGAAGACCACAAATACATGGAGGTTAAATAACATGCTACTAAACAATGAGTAGGTAACAAGAAAATGAAGAAGAAATCAAAAAGTGTGTGAAGACAAACAAAACTGAAAACACAATGGTCCCAACCCTCTGGGATACAGCAGAAGATGTTCTAAAAGGGAAGATTATAGAAATACAGGCTTACCTTATGAAGCAAAAAAAAAAAAAAAAAAAAAAAAAAAAAAAAAAAAAAAAAAAAAAAAAAAAAAAAAAAA